>PVLC010001042.1:15125-69306 GCA_004027655.1 Graphiurus murinus
AATTTTATAAAACATTTTTAGAAGAGCTAATCCCAATACTCCTCAAGCTATTCCGTGAAATAGAAAGAAACGGGACCCTTCCAAACACATTCTATGAAGCCAACATCACACTAATACCAAAACCAAATAAAGACAGCTCAAGAAAAGAAAACTATAGGCCTATATCATTGATGAACTTAGATGCAAAACTGCTAAACAAAATACTAGCAATGCGCATTCAAAACCACATCAAGAAAATTATACACCATGACCAAGGTGGGTTCATCCCAGGGATGCAAGGCTGGTTCAACATTCAAAAAACAATACACATAATTCACCACATAAACAGACTCAAAGACAAAAATCACATGATCATCTCAATTGACGCTGCAAAAGCATTTGATAAGATACAACACCCATTCATGCGAAAAGCACTACAGAGAATCGGAATAGAAGAAACATACCTCAAAATCATAGAGGCAATATACAATAGGCCTACAGCCAATATCATATTAAATGGAGAAAAACTGCAAGAGTTCCCACTAAAAACAGGAACAAGACAAGGATGTCCATTATCACCTCTTCTGTTTAATATAGTATTCGAGATTCTAGCCAGAGCAATAAGGCAAGAGAAAGAAATCAAATGGGTAAAAATAGGGAAAGAAGAAATAAAACTATCCCTTTTTGCAGATGACATGGTACTATACTTAGAAGACCCAACAAATTCAGCCAAAAATCTTATAGAACTGATCAACAAATTCAGCAAAGTTTCCAGATACAAAATCAATCTTAAAAAATCAGAAGCTTTTCTATATGCCAACCATAAATCAACCGAAAAAGAAATCCAGAAAGCAATTCCACTCACAATAGCACCCCGTAAAATAAAATACTTAGGGATAAACCTAACCAAGGAGGTTAAAGGCCTCTCTAAGGAAAACTATAAAAAGGTGAAGAAAGAAATCGATGAAGACCTTAGAAGATGGAAGGATCTACCATGCTCTTGGATAGGCAGAATAAATATCATCAAAATGGCCATCCTACCAAAACTGATCTACAAATTCAATGCAATATCCATGAAATTACCAAGGGCGCTCCTCACAGACATAGAAAAATCAGTCCTTAAATTCATCTGGAAAAACAAAAGGCCCAGGATAGCCAAAGTAGTTCTTAGCAATAAAAACCGTGGAGGGGGTATCACAATACCTGACTTCAAACTCTACTACAAAGCCACAGTAATAAAAACAGCATGGTATTGGTACACAAACAGACACATAGACCAATGGAGTAGAATAGAAGACTCAGAAACAGACCCGCAGACTTACAGTCAACTGATTTTTGACAAAGGAGCCAAAAAGATACACTGGAAAAAAGATAGCCTCTTTAACAAATGGTGTTGGCAAAACTGGTTAACCATATGCAGGAAAATGGAAATAAACCCCACTTTCTCACCCTGCACAAGAGTCAACTCAAGGTGGATCAAGGACCTGGAAGTTAGACCAGAGACCTTGCAGCTACTTGAAGAGGGCATAGGACCAATACTTCAACACATAGGCACAGGTAAAAACTTTCTCAACAAGACCCCAAAAGCACAAGCAGCTCAAAGGAAGATCAATACATGGGATTGCATTAAACTGAAGAGCTTCTGCACAGCAAAGGAAACTATCAAGAACCTCAACAGAGAGCCTACAGAGTTGGAGAAGATTTTTTCCAGTTACTCTTAAGATAGAGGTCTAATATCTAGGATATACAAAGAACTCAAGAAAATCGCAGCTAAGAAAGCAAATAACCCAATCAAAAAATGGGCAAAGGATCTAAATAGACACTTCACAAAAGAAGAAATACAAATGGCCAATAAATGTATGAGGAAATGTTCCACATCATTGGCAATCAAGGAGATGCAAATCAAAACTATCCTGAGATTTCACCTAACTCCAGTCAGAATGGTAATCATAAAAACACCTGCTGGGGAGGGTGTGGAGAAGTGGGAACCCTAATACATTGTTGGTGGGACTGCAAACTTGTGCAACCACTGTGGAAAACAGTATGGAGAGAACCCTCAGAGGAATGGGAGTGAACCTATCATATGACCCACCAATACCACTACTGGGTATCTACCCAAAAGAATGGAAACCAAACTATCAGACTGACACATGTGTATCTATGTTTATAGCTGCACAATTCACAATTGCCAAATTATGGAACCAGCCAAGATGTCCATCGACAGATGAATGGATTACATAACTATGGGATATGTACACAATGGAATTTCACTCAGCCATAACGAAGAACAAAATCATGTTATTTGCAGGGAAATGGATGCAACTGGAAAACACTATGTTAAGTGAGATTAGCCAGTCACAAAGAGTAAAGAAGCATATGTTCTCCCTATTATGCGGATGATAGGGAGAGGATGAGGTATACAGGAGGGTCTCTAGATGAAAAGGAGAGACTCTCGATAAGCAAATAAGTTGATATAATCATAGGGGATGGACGGGACAGGGGGACACCCTAAGGCACATGATGTACATACACAATCATATCAAGGTCACTCACTGAACTGAACCTGAGGGGGAGGGAAGGCGAGGGAACGGGGTGGGAATTGGGGAAGGGATCGAATGAGAATTCTATGCAAATATGTTGTTAACAATTTGTACCTAACAAAGATGTAGGCTTACAATGCAAGAATTACTACAATAAAAAAAAAAAGAAAATTATACACCATGACCAAGTCAGGTTCATCCCAGGGATGGAAGTCTGGTTCAACATACGAAAAACAATACACATAATTCACCACATAAACAGAATTAAAGACAAAAATCACATGATCATCTCAATTGATGCTGAAAAAACATTTGACAAGATCCAACACCCATTCATGCTAAAAGCACTGCAAAGAATCGGAATGGAAGGAATATACCTCAACATCATAAAGACAATATACAATAGGCACACAGCCAACATCATATTAAATGGGGAAAAACTGCAAGAGTTCCCATTAAAAACAGGAACAAGACAATGATGTCCATTATCACCTCTTCTGTTCAACATAGTACTTCAGACTCTAGCCAGAGCAATAAGGCAAGAGAAGGAAATCAAAGGAGTAAAAATAGGGAAAGAAGAAATAAAACTATCCCTTTTTGCAGATGATGTGATACTTAGAAGACCCAACATAGTCAACCAAAAAACTTATAGAACTGATCAACAAATTCAGCAAAGTGTCTTGACACAAAATCAGTCTTAAAAAATCAGAAGCTTTCCTGTATGTCAACCATAAATCCACTGAAAAAGAAATCCAGAAAACAATTCCATCCACAAGAGCACCCCCCAAAAATAAAATACCCAGGGATAAACCTAAGCAAGCAGGTAAAAGATCTCTATAAGGAAAACTATAAAATGTTGAAAAGAGAAATCGTTGAAAACCTTAGAAGATGGAAGGACCTACCATGCTCTTGGATAGGCAGAATAAATATCATCAAAATGGCCATGCTCCCAAAACTGATCTACAGATTCAATGCTATACCCATGAAATTACCAAGGTCACTCCTCACAGACATAGAAAAATCAGTCCTTAAATTCATTTGGAACAATAAAAAGCCAAGAGTAGCCAAAGTAGTTCTTAGCAACAAGAACCATGCAGGAGGCATCATAATACCTGACTTCAAACTTTACTACAAAGCCACAGTAATAAAAACAGCATGGTATTGGCACAAATTCAGACACATAGAACAATGGAGCAGAAAAGAAGTTTCAGAAACAGACCCACGTGCTTACAGTCAATTGATTTTTGACAAAGGAGCTAAAAATACACACTGGAAAAAAAGATAGCCTCTTTAACAAATGGTGTTGGCAAAATTGGTTTACCATATGTAGGAAAATGGAAATAAACTCCACTTTCTCACCCTGCACAAGAGTCAACTCAAGGTGGATCAAAGGCATGAAAGTCAGGCCAGAGACCTTGCAGCTACTTGAAGAGGGCATAGGACCAACACTTCAACACACAGGCACAGGTAAAAATTTTCTCAACAAGACCCAAAAGCCCAAGTAACTCAAAGGAAGATCAATACGTGAGATTGCATTAAACTGAAGCGTTTCTACACAGCAAAGGAAACTGTCAAAAACCTCAACAGAGAGCACACAGAGTGGGAGAAAAATTTTGCCACCTATTCTTCTGATAGAGGACTAATACCTAGAATATACAAAGAACTCAAGAAACTCACAGCTAAGAAAACAAATAGACACTTCACAAAAGAAGAAATACAAATGGCCAATAAATGTATGAGGAAATGTTCAACATCATTAGCAATCAGAGAGATGCAAATCAAAACAACACTGAGATTTCACCTAATTCCAATCAGAATGGCAATCATCAAGAACACAAACAACAACAAATGCTGGCAAGGGTGTGGAGAAGTGGGAACGCTAATACATTGCTGGTAGGATTGCAAATTAGTGCAACCACTTTGGAAAACAATATGGAGGATCCTCAGATGAATGGGAATGCACCTACAATAGGATCCAGCAATACCACTTCTGGGTATCTACCCAAAAGAATGGAAACCAAACTATCTGACCGACGCATGTGTATTTATGTTTATAGCTGCACAATTTACAATAGCCAAACTATGGAACCAGCTAAGATGTCCATTAACAGATGAATGGAGTATAAAACTATGGGATATGTATACAATGGAATTTCACTCAGCCATAAAGAAGAACAAAATCATGTCATTTGCAGGGAAATGGATGCAACTGGAAAACATTATGTTAAGTGAGATTAGTCAGTCACAAAAAGTAAAAAGTCATATGCTCTCCCTAATATGTGGAAGTTAGGGAGAAAATGGGACATAAGAGAGACTCCAGATGAAGAAGGAGAATCCTTAGGTGAACAAAGAATTTGACTTAACGGAAGGTGATGGGGGGAGGGGGGACACCCTAATGGGCATGATGTACTTTCATGAACACATCAAAGTCAATCACTAAACTGAACTTGAGAAGGAGGGAGGAGGAGGGAGTGGGGTGGGAATTGGGGAAGGGTTAAATGAGAAATTTGTGCATGTATGCCTTTACCTTTACCAGCTTGTACCTAACAAAGGTGTATGATTACACTGCACCAATTAAAAATAAATTTTAAAAAAATATGTTGATTTAAAGCAATCCATCATGGAAACCAAATGCCATTTTTTATGGTACTGGGAATTGAACCCAGAGGCATTCTATCTTTGAGCTATCCCCCCAGCCTGAGTTTATTTCTTATTTGGAAACAGGGTCTTGCTGGGTTGATGAGAGTCTCACTACTTGCTGAGACTGTCCTCAAACCTGCGATCCTCCTGTCTCAGCCTCCCAAGTACTAGGATTACAAGCGTGCACCACCACACCTGACTCCAAATGCCATTTTAACTAACCTTCTTTTCCCCCCTTTCCAGAATAGTTGTAATGTCTTCATCTGTCAGCTCACTTTCTTTAGAAGCAAAAACATGGGTGGCTCCATGACGTATCATTTGTAACATTTCCTCTTTTGCCAGCTTGTTAGATTGTTGGTCAATGAGTCTTCCTGATAATAAAAATTAGAATTGTATATATCAATTAATCATATTGGAAAGGCAGTATATCATAATTCTAATCTGACATCACATTAAACTATACAATAAGCAGCTGTATAAGAAAACATCAATATGTTTTAAAGTTATTGTTTGAGCCAGGTATGGGGGCATACACTTGTAATTCCAGTACTTGGGAGGCTGAGACAGGAAGATCGCAGGTTTGTGGTCAGCCTCAGCTACTTAGTGACGCTCTCCAACTTAGTGAGCCTGTTTCAAAAAAAAAGAAGAAAAATAAGCCTAGGAGTGTAGCTCAGAGGTGGGATGCACCTGGGTTCATTCTTGGTACAACAAAACAAATAAATAAATAAATAAAATAAAGTTATTGTTTAACAAACACCCCTATAAGTTTTTCTTCTACCATAGTTTCTGTTTTACTATGAAGTTCCTTCTATAAATGTCGGTCAAAATCCAGACAGACAGAAATATTTTTTTTCCTGTCCAAACTTCGTTTTTCAGATCAAATGATGATTAAAGGGTGAAAAGGCACCCTCCAATAGTTGTTCTGTTGTTGCTGTTGTTGTTGTTGTTATGGTGGTGGTGGTAGTGTTGGTACTGTGGTTTGAATCTAGGGGCATTCCACCTCTAAACTATACGACCAAACACCCTATTTTATTTATTTTATTTTATTTATTTATTTATTTATTTATTTATTTATTTATTTATTTATTTTTACGGTACTGGGGATTGAACTCAGGGGCATTCTACCTCCGAGCTACACCCCCAGTCCTATTTTTTTTTATTCTTTATTTTGAAACCGAGTCTCACCAAGTTGCAGAGTGCCTCACTAGGTGGCTGAGGCTGGCCGCGAACCCGGATCCTCCGGTCTCAGCCTCCCAAATGCTGGGATTACAAGAGTGCGCCACCACGCCCGGCCTTATTTATTTTAAAACAAGGTTTCTCTAAGTTGCTGAGGCTGGCCTGGAACCTGTGATCCTCCTGTTTCAGTCTCCCAAGTACTGGGATTACAGGTATGTGCCACCACACTTGGCTTCTAACAGATATTGTAAATTTTTAACTAAACATTTTTCTGCTAAATAACAGCAGGTACTTCAAAGGGTATGCTATTGGCATTCAACTATAAACTAGTAACATTCAATGACTTCATACACTAACTGCAAGAATTTCAACTAGGAAGATTTCAATTAGCATTTTAACTGAATTCTTCTCTACGTTTGCAAGTTTTGATCAACCTTTATTACAAGTTATGTCCCTTGGGGAAAAAGTGTATGCGTTTTTGAAAAAAAAAAAAAAACTAAGTTTATACATATATATAAACATACATATAATTAAGTTTATACCTTGTTGTATAACAATTGAATCAAGCCTCAGTTTTATCTCAGCTCTCTCTACAATCCTTTCTTCAACAGTGTTGTCAGTGATGAGACGGAATACACGTACTGGTTTCTTCTGACCAATACGATGTGCTCGATCCTAATAGAAAGAGTCAAGAGTCCTACTGTAAGATATTGGATACTCGGGATAAAATATAAAGTATAGTCACCATATGCTGTATAATTCTACACATAAAATTAGCTCTTCATCTCTGTGGACTTGCCAATTTTGAAAGGAGGATGATGAGTGAAAAGACTATCCAAAGACCTCTGGGAACAAAGAAATCTGCAAATATTATACCATACTATTCGTGGGAAACTTCCAGAAGGACAAAGGCTAAGCCCCTTTAAGAGGAGGACAACAGAGTGAAAAGCTTCTGGATTGAGTTACTAAGTAACCTTAAGCTACTAAACACAAACATCTTCCAACTAGAACGGAGATTTATAAATGAGGAGGAAAGTAGTTCTCAGGGGTTGCTATGGTGGCAAATCTGTTTCATCTCATCATCAAGCGGTAGTAAAAATGCATGGAATATTAATATTTTTACTATGCAGTAGTCTAGAATTTGTCCTATAGTTTATACCTGGCAAATGTGATAGGTGGCAACTTCTAGTAATATAAATGCATCTAAGGAGAGTATCTAAAACACAGACACTAACAGATCAAATAGGCAGAAAGAGGAGGGTAGTTGGGGGGGGGGTCAAAGAAACAACACTCAAAACAACCCTCACACTAAATATAAAAACACCAGAGCCCAGTAACAAAGTTTCAATTAAGTATATTAAAAGACAATACAACACCCTATACATATTTAAATTTTTAAACTACAACTAAGTCCTGAAGCACTGGTTGGACTATAACATTTTTAAGGAAATGAAGTGCTATTGCATTAGGTTTTTCAATTCAATAACACTATAACCTAACTGGGGCTTACTGTTAATTAGTTACATCAAACATGTAGTTTGATGCCAAATTAAAGAGTAATAATTATGCCAAGGCATATTAATTTTAAATTTCCAGTAGTCAATATTTTTCAATTCTCTATTATAAAAGGAAGGACATCTAGATTATGCTTCACTGGTGTATGACTTTTCACTGCTTCCCAATTAGACAGTTAACTGTCCCATTACTTCTTGAGATTTTGAATATAAAGTAGGTCCACAACTTTGTACTTCTTTTTGTTGTTGTTGTTGTTGTTTTGAAAAAGGGTCTCACTAGATTGCTAAAAGTCTTGCTATTGTTGCTGCGGCTGTACTTAAACCTGTGATCCTCCTGTCTCAGCCTCCCAAGAACTAGGATTATAGGTATGCGCCACCACACCCAGCTAACGTTTTACTTCTGAATTTTTTATTTATCTTAAAATCTGAGTCACACTGAAATAAGTAGTGGCTCTAGTTCAATAAATTACATCAAAATATCAAAATTATTACCTTTAATGTCAAGATAAAGATAAGAAAAATAACTTCCTACATTTTTTAAAGTGTAAAATAGTTTCTAGATGGTGTGCTCACATAGCAAATTTTTCCTGGAATATATTCCTTTCTTTCTTTGTTTACCTTCTCTCCCCATTCGTCTTATTATAAAAGTTTAAATCCAATCTCTTCCAACTTAAGTACTAAGGATTTTAATCTAATTAGTTGATAAGCAGGATAATAATGAGACTGATTTTTAAATAGTTTTATTAAAACAAATGCATGTATCCTTTGCAATCTTCAGGAATGGGAAAATAAACTTACATTTTTGTTTCATGATAAAAGCAAAAATTGATACATAAAATCTACAGTTGGAATTGGGATATATTTGTTTTGTTTTCCTTTCTTTTATTTTTGTAATTAGCACCCTAGATAATCTACTATAATTTCTACAAATCCTCCCCAAAGATTTGTTACCCTTTAATTGTAAATTATTTTTGTCCTACAAAAATAACAATAGTATCCTGAGCTATGATTCCTGACAGCATTACAAATTACTAACCATAGCTTGCAGATCAACCTGTGGATTCCAGTCTGAATCATATAGGATAACCACGTCAGCGCTTGCCAAGTTAATTCCAAGACCTCCAGCCCTGGTACTCAGCATAAAGATGAATTTGCTACTATTAGGAGCATTAAAGGCCTCGATTGCTTCCTTTTTTAATTGACAATGGAATAGAAAAAGAGAAAATAGCAAATTCTATTATCAGAGTCCTAAAAAAAACATTTTAACATGCATACAATCTTTATCACTTTATAATATTCTTTATAAATATACTTAATAATATTTTTCCATCTTTAAGAATATTTAAGCATCCTTCTAAATACTGCACTGTGTCAATGCTATAGAAATATATATTACATAAATGAAGTTTCTAAACTTTATATAAAAGTTTATACCAATAGAGACAAACTTGCAAGTATTTTTTCATTTACATTATTTTAAAACAATAATAGTAGAAATGTCCTAATTGAAAACCAAACTATATCTGGGGAGTAAAATATCAGAAGTATCATCTTCACTCCTATTAGCTTATGAAGGATTGATAAACAAGGTATAGTTTAGAAGATCAACCAAGAGAGAAAAAACTTTAGAAATGGGAATAAATGCAATAGACAAAGGGCTACTTAAGAAGATTTATATCATTATGACAAGAGACAAATAGATAAGTAATAAAAGGCAATTCCAGGGATTCTTAGTAAAGAGTCTTAAAAATTATTGGGATATTAATATCTTTTATATAAAGATCTCATACAAATTAATTAGAAAAACACTGAGACACCAATAGCAAAAAATGAACAATTCACAGGAAAAATATAAATGGATTAAAATACACAAGAATAGTGTTCAATTTCACTATTAATCAAATAAATGCAAACTAAGACAATAAAATGCCATTGTAGTGGCCCACACCTGTAATCCCAGTACTTGGGAGGCTAAGACAAGAAGATCGTATGTTCGAAGACAGTCTCAGTAACTTAATGAGACCCTGTTTCAAAACAAAGAATAAAACATAGGGCTGGGAGTGTAGCTCAGAGGTAGAATGCCCCTGGATGCAATCCCCAGTACCAAATATATATAATGACCATGTTTCAAAATAAAAAATAAAATAGGGCTGGGGGTGTAGGTTAGAAGTAGAACACCCTGGATTCAATCTCCAGTACCGCAAAAAAAGAAAGCAAGCAAGCAAGCAAGTGAGCAAGCAAGAAAGAAAGAAAGAAAGAGGGAAGGATGGAAGGGAGGGAGGGAGGAAGGAGGAAATTTATATATACTTGGTACTGGGGATTGTGCCCAGAGGTGTTCTACCTCCGAGCTACACCCCAACCCTATTTTATTTTTTAATTTTGAAACACAATCTAAGTTGCTGAGGGTCTTGCTACATTGCTGAGGCTGGCCTTGAACCTTCAATACTCCTCTCTTAGCCTCCCAAGTACTGGAATTATAGATGTGCACGACCACACCCAGCTAATACCATTTTTTTGAAGATTAAAGGATGATAATACTCAATGTTGACCAGGGAGCAGTGAGATGGGCACTCTCATGCATTGCTGCTGGGAGTGTAAATTGGTACAACCTTTCTGGAAAGCAATTTAGCAATACCCATCAGGAACCTTAAAAATGGTCATATCCATTGACCCAATAATTCCACTTCCAGGAATTTATCCTAAGGACATAATTAGAGATGTGCACAAAGTTTTATGTATAAGGATTTCACTGTAGTATTATTTTCATAGTGAAAAATTGGAAAAAACCTAAATAATCAACAATAAGGGTGTAAGTTGTTTATAGTACATCAATAGGATAAAATATTATCTGAAAATTACTTTACAATTTTTACTGACAAAATACAACATAATGTTCAGTAAATAGAATCAGGCTATTGAACTTTATATATAGTGTGATATACATTATTTATATGTTATATATTCATAAAAGAATGGCCAGAAATACTTTATTTTCCAAATTTCCTTCAGCATTCTTACATTACTTGTATAATTACAAGATGCAGGATGTTGGGTTTCTTTGTTTGTTTTGTGGTACTGGGAATTGAACCCAGGAGTGTTCTACTTCCAAGCAACACACAGCTCTGTTTTATTTTGTATTTCAAAATAGGGTCTCACTAAATTCCTGAAGGCCTCACTAAATATTTCGAGGCTGACCTTGAACTTGTGACCCTCTTGTCTCAGCCTCCCAAGTACTAGTATGACAGATGTGCACCACCACACCCAAACGGGAAGTTACTCTTTTAAAAGTATGGACTGGCAAGGTCAAAGTTACAGGCAGAAAAGGTGACTCCCATTGCTGCAGTCAGCTGGGGAGTTAAAAGGGACAGTATAGAAAGCAGCATGTGTAGTGAGAGGCACATTGGTGTAGAGGAAATAGCAAAAACCTGGGTGTGAATCACAAGTCTACCACTTATTACATCTATATTCTGGGCAAGTATTTAACCTCTCAGAGACACATTTTCACATGGAGAAAATTATAGCAATACTTCACCCAAGCTGCTGGGAGAATTCAATCGGACCTTTTAAGTTTGCCTAGCTTAAAGGCAGTTGCTTGACAAATGTTAGTTCCTTTCCCCATAAAAGTGAGGAAGCCAATAAGTCAGAGGATGACCAAAGGTTTACCTACCAGAATTTAACTGTAATAATGAAGAAAGGGGAAATCTAAGAATTACTGAGAAAAATATATCTCTTTCTAGTGGGCACACAATCAGTATAAAAAATCAAATGCAGTCTTTCCCCTAGATGATTGGACGGACAACAACATAACAGGAAAGCAGGTCCTTTCCAAGAAAAGACTGAACATGTCTGACTTAGCTATATTTAATTTCAATACATGTAATCCAAAGGAAGAACATCATATGAAATTTAAAAAACAGATTTGGACATAAATAGGTAATGCACAGAGATCAGTCAGAAGTGCAAATTGGCTACTTGAGGTCAGAAAGTACTTGCTATTCTGCTATGGTATCCTCTACATTACTGTAAGAAGGTTCATCATAAATGGAGCTAGAAGGGCTATGCTTAATGCTAATTTGGAGAAATTGGTTCTCAGGAATAAAGCAGCAAAAGCCCAGTAAAGCTTCAAGTCATCATCTCAGAGAGTATAAAAAACTAAAAGGCAGGGAATAATGTAAGCTTTGAAACATCCCCCATGTGTAAATGTTACCACAAGTGTTTTTCTATAGTTGGTAGCAGAAAAACCTTTAATATGAAAAGGACCCATGAGCTACTGTGAACACTATCCTATGATAGGCTTCAATAAGGAGGAATGCACAAGACACAGTGCCCAGTGCAGCTATGGAAGGAGAGAAATGCAGGTTGAGAGTACTTGTAGCTTAAGAAGGGGCCCTGAAGATGAGAAATAGAAAGACCTTGATGCAGTTTTGTGGCATGCTGTACATACTGTACTGTGTCGTTTAAAACTGTGGGCTGGGGATATAGTTCAGTGGTAGAAAACTTGCCTAGAGTATGCAATATACCACTTCAAGCCCCAGTGCCATAAAATAGTTACTTAAACCTGTGTTGTACGTATTATACCCAGTGATCCTCATAATGACATCATCAGAAATAAGAAATTTTATCTTTAAAAATATGGAAGCTCAAAGAATTAGATGTGTTCCATACATTACACAGTGGTGTTGGTACTAAAATTCAGGTCTTCTGAGACCAAGTTAAGCACATTTTCCACTATACCCCCAAATCATGATCTTTTTGCTCAAAGCATGAGTAGACTGAAAAGCCAAGGACACAACCCTGAAGGATCACAGAAAATAAATTAGCAAATCCTCCCCACAAAAACACTTTAAAAGGTTTAAAATTCATTAGACCCATGACATTGTAAGAGATAATCTAAAGACCTATAAGAATTTCCAAATTTGAGAAGGATACCAGGTGCTAGATAGGCTTACTAAGTGACTTACTCCTACATACCAACCTTTTGGGTTCCCAAGATCCCAAATTCATAAGTATGTTGTCATATATCTATGTTGTCATGCTGAATTTTTACAAAAGCTCTATAAGACCAAGATTATTCCCTTTACAGATTACTACATTCCATGAGTCTTTAAGGTTGTTCATGAACCAGCAAAATCTCAACCATTAAATGCCACAATTGGTAAGGGTCTATCATGAAAGGCAAATCAAGTGAAGAAAATAACAGAATCAGAGGTCAGAAAGTAAGTTGAAAACGAGTAATCAAAAAGGTGAGAGGTAAAAGGGGTTAGAAAAGGTAAGGATTTTTTTTTTTACTCTTATTTTTTTATTTTTTATTTTTTTTTCTTTTAGCATGGATTTTTATACATTTCTTGGGTACAACAGGGTTAATCACACATTTTTGTTGGGTACAAGCTAGTACAGGTAAAGACATCCATGCACATATTTCTCAGGTAAGGATGGAGTGGTGTAGTGCTCTTTAGATAAGTGTGTATGTGAAAACCTTAGAAATAATGATTTGCAGTCAATGGAAAGGAAGCCAAACTGAAGTCCAAAGAAAGAGATGGAAATGAGACATCCAATGCACCTTAGCCAAAGAAACACCAAGAGTTCAAAACTACCTAATAAAGAAAAACATTGCTTAATTAACTCTGATTATTGAAGTTTTGTATGATTTTTTTCTTTCTCACCTCTCTTTCTTCATGTGGGGTTTGTCCATCCAATCGACAATACTCATAACCACGCCACATACAGTAATCCTCCAAAATGTCCAGCAAGCGAGTCATCTGGCTGAAAATGAGAACCCTTGAACCTAAAAGAATTCATCCAAAAACAAGTGAGTCATTTCAAGTTAGTTACAAAATAAAATTAAGTGTTACTATGGATTAACCCACACATGAGCTCCCCCTGCCACACTGAGATGATCCTCACTGAGAAGGAACAGACTGTCCCTAAACCAGAAGAGGAGGTTGCAACAAAAGATAAAGATATCCCAGAAGAAACTAAAGAAACAAAAACATGGCACAGGAATAAATTCAGCATAAAATCAATGCAAATAAAAGTAAAAACAAAATTCCTCCACACATACTAAAATGACTTAAAATTCACTTGACTTTAAGGATAAGCAATGGGCCCATATAACCTTTCAGTGGCCTACTGCCATAGTCTCCCAACTAGTCTCTTGGTTCTAGTCTCTCATCCTCAGTAAATCCCCCATACTGCTTCCAAGATTGTCATCCTAACATACGACCCTGATCATGTCACTCTCCACAGCCAAATCTTCCATAACCCTCCTTCTGCCTTCAAAAGAACTCCTCAAATCCTAGTTTAAGTGAGATGTGCTGGCACACTCCTGTAATCCCAGTATTTGGGAGGCTGAGACAGGAGGATCACAGGTTCGAGGCCAGCCTCAGCAACATAGCAAGGCTCATAGAAACCTAGTAAGACCCTGTTTCAAAAGCAAAAATAAAAAGGGCTTGGGATGTAGCTTGGAGATAGAATGCCCCTGAGTTCAAACCTTAGTACCACAAAAAAAAAAATCCTGGTTTAAAAGACTTTCCATAATTTGGCACATCCATCTTCACAGATTCACCAACTGCTGCTCTACCCCAAATACTATTCCCTTCTTTCACATCTCTGTCTCATTGCCCTAGAGAACATTCCTCTCTGTTTTCCAATCACTCCTATACATTCTCCAGCACTCACATCAAACATCATCTCTTGAAGATTTTTCCAACTTCCGGTTTCTCAACATAGCATAGCACTTATCACACTGAACTGCAAATATTTCTCCTCACTATACTACAAGCTTCTCCAAAGCAAAGACAGTTGTCTTATTCATTTTTAAACACCCAGCCTACACAATGATTTCTGGCAAACAGGAGATATTCAATAATGTCTGCTCACTGAGTGAATGAATATGGAGAATTTTATTCATATATAACTCATTAATATGAATTTATTCATGCTAATTTAAAATTTCATTCCTCACCTTGATCTTTGATTCTGGCCAACAGTTTATCCAGAACTACCATTTTACCACTGTTGCTGACAATATGTTCATCTGTAGTATACGGTGGACCAGGCTCAGCACCATCAAACAGATATGGATGATTACAACACTTCCGAAGCTGCATCAGGATGTTTAAGAGTCGCATTTTGTCCATCTTGCCAGCAGAATTTAAAACATCAATATCTTTCATCAGGATTTTGGTATACCTAAAATTTTAAATGGAAATTAATCATCAATTATTTGAATAGTTGATATCATAAAGAAATGTTCCTTTGGCAATCAAATTCAATTCCTATTTATAGATAAAGAATAAAATTTGATTTAAGGGCTAGGGTTGTAGCTCAGTGATAGAGCACATGGCTAGCCTTCACAAGACCCCCAGGTTCAATCCTCAGCATCAGAAAAGAAAATATTTTATTTGAGACTAAATCTGGTCAGCAAAACCAAAAAACTAATGAAGATTTAAGCACTTTAACCTGTATGTTGCTTACAGATGTTTCCTCTTATTTATCCATAATTAGCAACTGTCATCAGCTAATAATTATTCAGAGAATTACATCTGATAATTGCCCAATAACTATAAAGTTTACTGAAAATTGGTATTCAATTTTTTACTTGTTTGAACTAAAAACAATCTCAATTTCTTATACACCTGTCTTCATAGATCACTTCTTCTGATCCTGTAAACATTTTCATTATCTTTCCTAGTACTTCACTCAGACAAAAATGAGACCTATGTATATACTTGTCAAATATTAATTATAATAATAGCCAATTTATACTAAGTTTAAGTTCCAGGTATTATATCAAGGATTTTGTATGAATCACCCCACTAAATCTTCACAACTCTGAGGTAAGTACTGGTATCATGCCCACTTTATAGACAGAAATTCAAGCAGGTAAGAGAAGTTACACAACTTACTCAGGGCCAGAGCAAGGGACAAATCAAAGTTTCATTTTACAACATCTGAATCCAAAGATCTTAGTCTGAATCCTATGAGTGTGTGTGTGTGTGTGTGTGTGTGTGTGTGTGTGTGTGTGTGTGTGTGTTTACTGGGGATTGAATCCAGGAGCATTCTACCTTCAACCTACACTCCCCCAGCCCCTTTTTTAAATTTTTTGTTTTGAAACAGGGTCTCACTAGGTGGCTGAGAGTCTCGCTACATTGCCATCGCTGTTCTTGAACCTGCAATCCTCCTCTCTCAGCCTCCCAAGTACTGGGACTATAGGTGAGCACCACCATGCCTGGCCCAAAGAATATATTCTTAATCTCTCTCTATTCTATGCTGGCTTATATGGTACAGAAATCATTATATATTTATTTATATTATATATTTATTTATTTATTCTAATTTAGTTATAGAAGCAACATTTTACTTCTTTCAGCAGAATTATTACATTATTAATATATTATTTGTGATTCCTTGTGACTCCCTTTGTCAACTTCTGCTTTACTTATATTTATCAAACCAAACTGATCTTTGTAATATCCATAATCACTGATGTTTTAACCATCATTTTCATGCTTATTATTATTTTCACTGATGCAAAAATCAAGCATTACTACCAAATGTACTAGAGACATTATTCCCTTCAATCATAGCATCATCCTCATAAGTATTATTATTCACAAGATAAATAACTTGAAAAAGAAATGTATGAGAATTAAACAGATCTACATACTTCAAAACCTCTACTCTTTCCCAGAGATCAAAGAAAATATTTATCAGTTTCTATTTAAATATCAGAAATATGACTTATCATTGAAATATAAAATGTAATTTTTGAGGTAAAAACATAACTACACAACTGATTTTTAGTAAATTCTTATACACAAATAAATGTTAGTAGAAATAAATAACTCACCATTCTCGCTGCATCTTACTCAGTCCCAAGTAAATTTTTATTTCCTTTTTAGGAGGCAGACTCTTCTCTACATCTGTTTTTATACGACGTAACAAAAATGGTTTTAAAACCTAAAAAGTAATAGATTTCACAGAAGTGTATAAATGCTTATTACACACTATGAATATTTTAACAATACTCTAATGTGAAATTTAATTTACTTTCTACTGCATAGTCTGATAGACATTATGAACACCAGTTATCAACTTCCTCAGTAAAGAACCACCAAGTAATGATCCATTAAAAAATCAGAATGGGGGCTGGGAATATAACTCAACAGAAGAACAAGTACTTCGCTTTTATGGGCCCCTGGGTTCAATCCTCATCACCCTTTGGGAATTAGGGGACCTAAATTAGACATTTATGATTTGATGCCACAAAATGCATTAATATTAAGACAATATTATAGAATATTGAATAAGCACTGAATAATTCTTTTAACAATAACAAAAAAAAAAAAGTTGCTCGGCTGGGCAAGGTGGCATACACTTGTAATCCCAGTACTTGAGAGGCTGAGACAGGAGGATCACAGCTTTGAGGTCAGCCTCAGCAACTTAGTGAGACCCTGTTTCAAAATAAAAAATAAAAAGGGTTGGCGGTATAACTCATAAGTAGAAGGCCTCTAGGGTCAACATCTAGTACCAAAAAAAAAGATAGAAAAAAGTTGCTCTGATACAACAAGATTTTGAACCTGACAGGAAATCTGAAGTCAGAATTCTTTTTTTTATATAATTTTTTTATTGTAGTAATTCGTGCAATTGAAGTCAGAATTCTGATCAGAGAGTCTCCAAAAATGAAATTAAAATGTAGGTCAGAGTGGGCATGGTGGCACATGCCTGTAATCCCAGTACTTGGGAGGCTGAGACAGGAGGTTCACAGGTTTGAGACCAGCCTCAACAATTTAGCAAGACTCTCAGCAACTTAGCAAGACCCTGTTTCAAAAACAAACCAAAAATAAAAAGGCTTGGGTGTAGTTCAGAGGTAGAATGCCTCTGGGTTCAATCCCCAGTACCACAAAAAGAAAAAATGCAGGTCAGTTCAAAACAGTAAAATAAACAAATGAAGGGAAAACTATTAAATGCTAAGGAAATCTGGATGAGAAGACAAAATAATAATGTATACCTGGAAGACAGATTCTACCACAATATAGTACTCTAAAATTTAGAGTACCTACCTACAATGTGCCAGACTCTAAACCATGAACTTTACATATAGCCTTTATTTAATCCTTATAATAAATCTTTGATAGAAATGTGATTATTTCAATTTTCATAAGTTCACCAAAGTCACTTGCTATTCAGAGGAAGAAACAGAATTCAACCCTGATCAGGCTAACTCTAAAATCCACTCAGTCAACTCATTAGCTAGTTCATTGGCAAGTTCTTTATTTTTTCTTCATTCATTCATCCAAAAATATTTATGGTACACATATTTTACAGTACTTTACAATGGGAATAATGATAAGTATTTCCAAGCCTGGAATGGGTAGAGAATGGAACTACATGATAGCCTGGGCCTCAGGGGAAAAGTTTTATACTGGACAGTGGAGAAGCAGTGGCTTAGAAGTGGCCTTGGGGAGCTGGGCGTGGTGGCACACACCTGCAATTCCACTACTTGGGAGGCTGAGACAGGAGGATCAAAAGTTTGCAGCCAGCCTCAGAAACTCAACAAGGCCCTCTGCAACTTAGTAAGACTCTGTTCCAAAATAATAAATAAAACAGGGCTCAGAGGTAGAATACCCGGCTTCATATCCCTAGTACCATCAAAAAAAAAAGGAAGGAGGAGCCAAAGAAGAAAGGAGGAGGAGAAGGAAGAGGAGGAGAAGAAGGAGGAGGAGGAGGAAAGAGGAGAGAGGAGGGAGGAAGGACAAAGGATGAAGGACGAAGAAGTGCCCTTGGGGAACTAGGGAGAATACAGATGTGTGAGCATGAATAGCTTCTACTGGGGAGGACCACATTATTATGAGGAAAACCAAGGCAAAAAATCAATTTTACAAGAGTTTATCAGAAAGGCTGAGAGAGAGAGAAAAGCAGTGCGTTTGAGCCAAGAGGCAAACCCACAGCACCAAGCAGATTCTATGGCAGTTTGGTTTTGGACTCAGATAGACAAAGATAAAGATGTATTTCATTACTAAATTTTCCTGTCTGCTATTACTTACTGCATGAAGTCTTTCCACAAGTTTTTGATCACCAAGGCAATTTTTAGTGTCAAACCAAGAATCAAAGTCCTGTGGAGAAGTGAAAATTCTGTTATAAGTATACAGGGCTTTTTTAAATAAACTAGATATACTAGAAATGCTTATGCAACCAATATAGAAATAATGCTTTTAAAAACTACTTTAATCTGGCTTGGTGGCACATGCTTGTAATCCTAGTGCTTGGGAGGCTGAGACAGGAGGATCGCAGGTTCACTGCCAGCCTCAGCTACTTAGGCCCTCCTCAACGTAGTGAGGCCCTGTTTCAAAATAAAGATTAAAAACAGGGCTGGGGGTGTAGCTCAAAGGGAGAATGCCCTTGGGTTCCATCCCTAGTACCACAAAATGTTAACTGTTATGGCCAGTGTTATTTATTTCTGAAATAGATAAAGTGCTGGAATGGTTGCCAAAATTTGAACTCTATTACAGAGGAACTCCATCAATAATTTTTCCATAAAAACAGTAGGGTTCCCTATACCATAGTAACGTCTAGTTAAAAAGAATAGGAGTAAGAATATAAAATCAAGCCCCAAACTCCTTAAGTCATTCAATTCAGTTTGCTGCTCCAGCATAACTTTATTCCATGATAAAAATAATATAAATCACACGTTTACAAAATACATTATTTTCAAATCACAAACTATGAGCTCTTTAGCATTTTGGTTATTGTTAATGCCTAAAATAATCAATTCACTTTAAAGTGCCAGCTGCCATAGTAGTACACAGAAATATGTTTCAAACCCCTCTAATTGAATGAACAGAATTATTCTGAATTCTGAATTATTCTGAATTCAGCTTATTTCACATCATAAGTTGTGGTAGCAACATGATACAGCCAAGTTTAAAAGGCAGGTGAATTTCAAAGAAGAGGAACATTATTTCTCTAAATATCCCTGTCTTAAAATTGTATATTTAAGAATTTTTCTGGAGAAAACCAAAACACACAGATAAAGAATTAGAAATGAGCTGGGCATAGGGGTGCATGCCTGTAATCCCAGTACTGGGGAGACTGAGACAGGAGGATAGCAGATTCAAAGACAGCTTCAGCAACTTAACAAGACTCTCAAAAACCTAGCAAGAGCCTGTTTCAAAACAAAATATTTTTTTTTAAAAATAGGGCTAGGATGTAGCTCAGAGGTAGAACACCCCTGGGTTCAATACCTAGTACCAAAATAAAAAATAATACAAATGAAAAAGAACTATAAATTAAAATATATTTTCTATGATTTGAAAACATATCTGTGAACATCATAAAAAATAAACTTAAAATGTAAGCTTGGGGCAGAGAATGTAGCTCAGTGGTCGAGCACATGCTTAGCATACCCAAGACTCTGAGGATTGAACCCCCCCCCCAAAAAAAAGTATAGCTTAAACTTACATCTGCAGAATTAAAGACATCAGGCAATAAAAAGTTGAGTAATGCCCAGAGTTCATGCAGGTTATTCTGCAAAGGTGTTCCCGTTAGAAGTAACCGGTT
Source organism: Graphiurus murinus (assembly GCA_004027655.1). Classification (NCBI taxonomy): domain Eukaryota; kingdom Metazoa; phylum Chordata; class Mammalia; order Rodentia; family Gliridae; genus Graphiurus; species Graphiurus murinus. Next base: position 35,536 of record PVLC010001042.1, read on the forward strand.
AGTTGACTTGAACTCTCGAACAATCTCTGAAAGCTAGAACAATAATAATTATATAGGCATTGTTTTATTTTTTGCAGTTCTCAACATTCAGTTTTACTTTATCCAACCAAAACACTTTCATAATGCCATAAAACTTGAAAAATTAATTTTCCATGGGAAAATTAACATGACATTGCTGTAGTAAAGCATGACTGAAGAAAATAGTCTAGGCATTTCTATATTTGAACAAATGTAGATCATATTTATAATTAAGACCTCTCCCCTACTTTGAAAAATTTATTTTCTCTAATTTGGTTCCCAGAAAATAGTCAGAACTTCCCCATAAAGTCTAAGCTATCACTTCGTATAAGAAAATCTTAGCCAAGTTCTAACTTGGCCTGGTCACACTTTTTCAGCACCAGAATTGAGCCCATTTTCTCTGATACTATACATTAACTTTTTAAATTTCAGACCACAAAAATTAAGACAAACAAGCATAAAAAAACTGTAATGTTTTTTTAAACCTTAATTTTTATTATGCTTTTAAACAATTATTCTCTAACATGCATCCTCTTATCAGGTATTAGTTCCTATTTGAAATTAGTATGCTCCACCTGGTGGTTTTGATACAGTTCTGTCCCTGTTTCTCCCAAAGTAGCCCAGTGATCCAAAGAGAGGTTCATCATAATTAAAGCTTTTTCTACTGTTGATGGAGTTGAATAGCAAGAAATATTGATATTTTTCAATGTTAACACCACACTCTAATTTGCACAAATCAGATAATTCTGGGAAATTCTTTTTTCTAATCCATATGAATACACTTAAGGTAGCTCCTCAATAAAAAAATAAGTTAATGCAAATGATATTTGTATACCAAATATTCTCACAACAATATTAAAATAATGTAGTATAACAGAGTTAGGCTTTAACAGGAGGGATAGCAAATAAACACCTAATTTTCTTTATATTAAAATCTGTGCTCAATTTTTACTTGTCCTATATTCAATAATTTGGACTTTAACACCACTTCTGAAAAGGATTTCATTCACATCCCATGAATAAAACCACAATCCTACACTATTCTTTATTTAAATACATAAAAGTGAATAAACAGACCTGGTAATTAAATGAAAACTTGAGTAAAGATACTGAGAACTTACCTTAGATTTTTCATTTTTTATTCTGTGAGCTTCATCGATGACTAGGTATCGCCAATGGAACTTTTTGAATACAGATTTTTCCTTAATTACCATCTCATAAGAAGTAACACAAACATCCCACTCTCCTGGCATCATTTCATCACGAATAAAAGCAGCCTAATGCAAAACAGAGTTCTTTATATTAGAAAAATACTGGCAAGATGATCAGAAAATTAAAGTGTCAAATGAATATTAGGAGTTATAAAAGACCCTGAGGATCATTTAGTCTCATCCATTTTAGAGAGGGAAAAATTGAAGCCCAAAGACAACTCTGTCATCAATTATCTTGATGTGATCCTAATATATTCACCAACAGAAGAGAAACAAAGACTCCCCTTACATGAGTATAATAAGTTTCTACCAGAAAATCGCTAAATTACTAAGTTCTGACTTCATATCAAGAGGGATTCAAAAGGACTTGGATAAAGTAACTCTTTCTGAACACTACAGTCTTACCAAGATCCAAGCATTACTAATATAATCTGGTTTCAACAAATACAAAGAATTCAATATACAACAATGATTCCAACCTTTCAATAACTCTTCTATGTTCCCCTCATTTCCCAGCACGGGTGATTAGTTTATTTTGTTGAGGGCTCAATGTTTTGATGAAGTTTCTAGTGCTGTCAGAAGGATACAAATGTGATTGTATAAAGTGGACTTACTCTATATAGTACAGTAGGCTATTTAAAATGATGAGACTATTTAAGACTATTTTTAAATCTTCACAGGCAGTGGCCAACATGGTAGCCAAGTTGACTGAGAACATTTTTAACTTGTATGAACTGAACTCCAGATGTAACAGGTCAAAGTAAAACCACAAAACTTAACAGGAAGAAGCAAAATTTATTTGAGAAGGGACTTACTAGTACCATAAATCTGAAGTTGCAATGTATAAACAAAATTAGCTATTCACTGCAAGATTTTTTTTTCATAATTCATAGCTATGCCAATCACATAGTGGGCTCACTCAACAAATATTTACTGAATATCCAGTATATATAACTAGACTAGACTGAAGGTAGAGGACACAAAAAAGGCTTTTGTAGCTATATCAGTTGCACCCTGGGAAATTATCACATTTTAAAAGTTAATTGAAATATTAGGGAATAAGAAACAGAGAACCAAGGCTCCAGACTCCATTCAGTGCTGCTAACAACTTATCCTTGTTTGATTATGTGCACACTCGGTTTGATGATCCCTCCTACAAGTTTCAGAAAACAAGTGTCTGTTCTTAATTTCAATTAGCTTGGTTTTGAAATTTTTGTAACTATTGGACAGTTTTAGAGTTAAATATCTTGATACAATATTAAAGGTCACATAATCTAAAAGCTCTCATTTTATAGGTGATGAAATTCAGGCCCTTTGAAATTCAACATCACACAAGCAGTAGCAAAGCTGGAACTAAAACCAGATCTATTTCCATACCCACTGTCTTTTTTCCTTCTTTGCTCCTTTTCATCTTCAATTATTATTTAACTAGACATGTTCACTATCTTTGTATACCCCTGAGGTAGATAAAAGAAGGAGTCACAAAGCTGTGACTGGGAATCACACCAAGAATATCTCTAATAACTTCCCAACTCAAGTAAGTGCTCATCATAACCTACATCAGATTTTTATTATTAAAAATCTGACCTCATAAGACATTTACAGAAGGCCAAAAATAGAAATACACAATATATCTACCCCCATGTGGTACCAAGATTCAAATATGATTTGGAATATATATATATAATGCAATATATTATATATATATATATATATAACTCAATATAAATCACTAAGTACTGGATATGGTATGTTAATTACTTATGTGATTGACAATAACTGGTTTTGAAACTCTTTTTACATAGCCAAGAGTAAAACTGTATTTTTAGTTGCAACCAATACACATATATTTTTATGTATACACAGAAAGAGGCAACTTAAAAGTTTCTCAAAACAATACTTACACTTAGTATGAAACTCTACTTATTTGCTATTCTATTCGCCATCAATGTTTTAAAAAACTATTGTCATCACCCACCAAGCTGAAATCACAACCCATTAATGGATGGTAACTCACAATTCGAAAAAGTCTGACTGAAGATCAGTTTTTAAGATTAAGAAAAGTTGAAAATCATCAGAATTCCAACCTCCCATGGTCACATATCAAGCATTCACAAATTAAATATAACCACTCTTTAAAACTTCCAGAGACATGCTGAATAAAAAAAAAACAACTTTCAGAGATATTTCATGAAACCCTTGGATCCCACATAACATAGTTGAAAGCTGACTTACATTTTTATATTATGAAAGCACAAACCTATATATTTCTCTTTTGCTTATGAACTGCAAGGAATAATTTTATCAAAAGGTCAATATTTTAGAGATATAGTTTTATAAAGAGTGGTATTACAGGCGGGGCATGGTGGTGCATGCTTGTAATTCCAGTACTTGGGAGGCTGAGACAGGAGGATTGCAGGTTCGCAGCCAGCCTCAGCTACTTAATGAAGCCCTCTGCAACTTTGCAACATCCTATTTCAAAATAAAAAATAAAATAAGGCTGGGAGTGTAGCTTGGAGGTAGAACGCTCCTGGGTTGAAGCCCCAGTACCACAAAAATAAGTAAATAAATAAAGAGTAGTATTACATTAAATATTAGCAGTGGACAGAAAACGTTCCCAGTGAATAACTTGCTATGGGAAAATATTAGGCACAGAGAAGAATCAAGCCTGTAATTCTAAATTTATGAATTGAGTATTTCAATGTTTAAATTATTAATAAATTAAATTTAAATAAATTTAAGTATTTTTCCTCTGGGCAAAATCATGAGGATAAAATTACATAATTCATTATGCTACCATTCTTTTGAGAATATCTTTTGGTAACCTAACTAGATATGCAAAATAGAATGACTTTTTAAACTATGTTCTCTGGAGGCAAAATAAAGACAAAACTTAAAAATATGCTTTCAAACCTGATTATTCATTTTTGTATTTGTTGCATAATGTATTATGTTCAGATTAATTCTATGGCCCTACATTAATTAATCTACTAAATTGACAAATGGCTAATAAAAACACCTTCTCCAAAAAATTCTGAGTTTCTAATATTATCTGAGTATAAATACAGACATATATGTATCTTGCATAAACACAAAATACAAGGCTCTCTGTATATACAGAAGGGATTCCACTTGTGTACATGTGTATCTGAATGTGTATATCAAATCAAAAGTTAAAAACAATAGAAAAAAATTAAGTCATTCAAATGTATACATTTCTGGCTTCAAAACAGCACAGATGATAGTCAATTATAAGACATTGTCAATAATATAAGGTTTTTAAGGTAAGTCACTTAAAAGTACAATTCAAAAATACTTAAGTTAATCAGTTAGTTAAAAGTAAATGCAGATGAAGAATAATGTACTGTTATTAATGGGCAATACATTTCTTCACAGGATTTTTTGATAATTAAATTAATACAAAGTACTTACAACAGAACCTAGGTTAAAGCAAGCATAACTTACACATTATTTATTAGTAGTAGTAGTCAACTTAAGCCTTTAACAGCAATAGTATGTAACTTAACTCCAGAAATTATGTCATTCTTAAATGCCTTTTAAAATTTGTTTCTCACTTACTCTTGCATCTTTGTCTCCAACAAAACAAATAACACGGAGAGACGGGACCCATCGTTTAAATTCATTCATCCAGTTGTGTAAAGTAGACTTTGGAACTAAAACCATGTGAGGTCCAGGAATGTTTCGGTAGTGCTTCAGGTAACCAAGCAAAGCAATGGTTTGTAAAGTCTTACCAAGACCCTGCATTATCATCACAAGGAAAAAAATCCATAAATGTACTTTTATCATGGAAATGTATTGGTAACATTATAAGAGAGAGTTGCCAACTATCTCACATTGGGAATTACATTTCTACCAAAGAAAAAGAAAAAGACCTTTTCAAAAGCAAGAAATAAACCATTTCAATGTAGTACTTACTGTAAGAATAAAAAGTACCAAGGGCCTGCACTCAGAATGATGCTCAACAAAATAACTTTCTATTGAGGTCATTTTTACTCCTAAAGGAACAAGCAAACTAATATGTAATTTTTCTAGTAGTTATAAAACCAGGATTTGTGTGTATTTCACAAAGACAGATTTCCTTTGCCAGTATGCTTAAATATCATTCTTTTTTTTCTATTGGAATCAACATTATGACAGCCCAGATATTAAATATTCAGACTATGCATCTCAAAAGGCTTATGGCTCTTTACTTGCACCCCCACAAGCTTAAAGACCATACAAGCCACAAAAGAACAACTTTACAGCCAGAAAGGACCTTAAAGATAACCTAGTACAATGGACTTTTTTTTTTTTTTTTTTTTTTTTTTGCAGTACTGGGGATTGAACCCAGGGTCATTCTACCTCATAAGTCCACTTCTATCCCTATTTTTATCCTTTATTTTGAAACAGGGTCTCATTAAGTTGTGGAGGACCTCACTAAGTAGCTGAGGCTAGCCACGATCCTCCTGTCTCAGCCTCCCAAGTACTGGGATTACAAGCATGAGGTCACCATGCCCAGCTCCATGTACTTTAAAAAAAAATAATATATTGGAGATCGCAGGTTCGAGGCCAGTCTCAGAAACTTAGCAAGACCCTCAGCAATTTAGCGAGATCCTGTTTCAAAATAAAAAATAGGAGCCTGGCATGATGGCACACGCCTGTAATCTCAATACTTGGATGGCTGAGACAGGAGGATCACAGGTTCAAGACCAGGCTCAGCAACTTAGCAAGACTCTCAGCAACCTAGCAAGACCCTGTTTCAAAGCAAAAAAAAAAAAAAATTAAAGACTAGGGGTGTAGCTTGAAGTAGAATGTCTCTGGGTTTGATCATCAGTACCATAAAAATAAAAATTGGGCTGGGGTTGGGTCTCAAAGGTATAATGCCCCTGGGTTCAATCCTCTGTACCAAAAAATAATAATATATTGAACATACATGAACCTGCCACCTAACCTATGAGAAAAGGAGCTATGCCCTAAGTTCTATGGCCTTTTTTTTCCGTATATTGTGAGCAGACATCTTTGTGAGGTACAAATTGAAAACGACATATGTGCCCACATTTCTCATTTGACCCCTTCCCCCAATTCCCACCCCGCTCCCTTGCCCTCCCTCCCTCTCAATTTCAATTTAGTGAGTAACCTTGATGTACATTAGGGTGTCCCTGCCCCCCCCCCCGTCAATCCCTTTTGGTTAAATCAACTTCTTTGCTCATCGAGGGTCTCTCCTTTTCCATCTGAAGACCCTCCTATGCCCCATCCTCTCGCTAGCATCCGCAATGGCCTTTTAAAACATCTTTTTGAGCCAGGTGTAGTGGCACATGCTTGTAATCTCAGTACTTGGGAGACTGAAACAGGAAGATCACAGATTCACAGCCAGCCTCAGCAACTTATTGAGGCCCTCCACAAATTAGTAAGACCCTGTTTCAAACTACAAAAAAAAATAGGGCTGGAGGGGTATAGCTCAGAGGTAGAATGCCCCTGGGTTCAATCCCCAGTATAACAAAATAAATAAACATATACATACATACATACATACATACATACATACATACATAAAACATCTTTTGGGACTAGAGGTGTAGCTCAGTGGTAAAGCACTTGCTTAGCATGCATGAAGTCCTGGGTTTAATCCATAACACCACAATATAAAATAAGTAAATAAAAAGTAAGAGCTTTTAGCTTTGTCTCTAAGCAAAGTAGTTTCCTTTAAAAACTAAACTTAAGCCAGGCATGGTGGAACACGCTTGTAATCCCAGTACTTGGGAGGCTGAGACAGTAGGATCACAGGTTCAAAGACAGCCTCAGCAAGTAGTGAGACTCTAATCAACTTAGCGAGACCCTGTTTCCAAATAAGAAATAAAATTGGGCTAGGAGTGTAGTTCAAAGGTAGAGTTCCTCTGGGTTCAATCCTCAGTAACACACACACACACACACACACACACACACACACACACACACACACACAAAAGAAAAAGCTTAAGCCAGGCATAGTGATGCACATCTGTAATCCCAGTATTTGGAAGGCTTAGACAGGAGGACCACAGGTTCAAAGCTAGCCTCAGTAAATTAGCAAGGCTCTCAGTAACTTAGCAAGATACTGTTTCCAAATAAAATCAGGCTGGGGGCATAGTGGCTCAAAAGTAAATATCCCTGAGTTTAAAAAAAAAAAAAAACTAAGCTTAAAGTTATATTTATAGAATTTATCTTATCTGTTACTTAATGAGATGGATTTTATTGATACTATGCATCAAAACTTTGGAATGTTTAACTCAACAAAGTAATTCCACTTCCAGGAATCCTATGAAAATAATTTGAGAAGTACAGAACAAATATATTACAAAATTCTCACAGTAGCATTATTTATACTATATATCAAACAATTCAAATGAGCAACAATAAGAGTGGAATAAATTTTGGGTACCTCTCTGGGATTATTGAGCAGTAAAAATAATTTTTATAAAATGTTTTAATTACATGGAAAATATGTATGAATGTGAAGAAATTAGAATGCAAAATTGCATATCCAATACGATCTTAACTATGTAAAGTAAATACATCCAGAAGAAAAAGACTAAAAAGAAATATGCAAAAATGTTGCTTGTGGTTATTTCTAGGTAACAGGATTATAATGTAAGTTTAACTTTTTCTTTAAAAAAACTTTTCAATACATTTAAAGTGTCTTCCTCTTTTTTAGTAATTAAAACATATGTAGTGTCTACAGGATCTTTAGATCCCTCAATTTCTTTTTTTTCTGTGAATAGTATTCATGATTGGACCCAGGTGGTTCTACCCCTGAGCCACACCCCCCAGCCCATTTTATTTCTTTTATTTTGAAACAAGGTCTCACTAAGTTACCACACACTGGCCTCAAACCTGTGATCCTCCTGTCTCAGCCTTCCAAACACTGGAATTATATGTATGTACCTCATGCCTGGCTAGATCTTTCACTTTTGACAGGTTGTAGCCAGGAAGTGCCTAGAGCAAATAATCCTGGTTCCTCAATTGACAAAATAACCTAGCTCCTCCATCTCAGAGCTGAGTATAAGCATCCAAATCGGAATATGTAAGTATAAGGAACTACTGACCCTTAAAGGATCCTCTGTCACATCTAACAGCTACTCAGCCAGGGATGAGTACCTATGAAATGGACTATTACACTAAATGTCATAAGGCACATATCATTATGTGGCCCTTCTGTATAATAGTGATTGCAAATATGGCTCCAGAGTCTCATAAATATGGCATCATTGGGTCAACTAGATCTAGAACTTCCTCTGCCCTCTCTTATATTATATTTTATTAAATTGATCTTAAAATACAAATCTAGGCCTTTTTTTAATTGGCAACTTACAAGGTTTCACTTTTTCATCTTTAGTTATTTTACTTACATCTTCATGATTTATTAGCTTATTTCTAAGACTGTCGTCACCTGGCCCTCTACTGTCTCAAGACTTAACATTGAGCTGGGCATGGTGGTGCATGCCTGTAATCCCAGTGCTTGGGAGGCAGAGACAGGAGGATCACAGGTTTTAAGCAAGCCTCAGCAACTTAGTGAGATCCTGTCCCAAAATAAAATATAAAAAGGGCTGGGGTTGTAACTCGGAGGTAGAGTAGAATGCCCCTGGATTCAATCCCTGGGACCGGAAAAAAAAAAAAAAAAAAGACATAGCATTGCTCTTTTCTTGCTCCTTATTCCACCTACTCATTTTCTGATACTCACAACTCTGGATATTTACATTCATTCATGCTTGCATGCATGCATTCATGTGTTCATTCATTCATTCATCCATCCATTCATCCAGTTTGATTTATATACCCTACCCTCATTTCTAAAAGGATGTCAGGTAGCCTACAATGAAAACATGTTTTCAGGTGGCCTACAATGAGAACATGGGACATAAATTAATGGTAAAATAGAAATAAAGAAACACTAAGGAAAACAAGTAAGACTAGAACATAAAGAATAGGAAAAGACACAAAGGACAAACCATTAAAGGGCACAGAGATGCTCGATATGGGCATTCAACTTGGTTCTGTGCATCCTGGAAGACAAAGTACAAACAAAAGCAAAAGTACGAGGAAGTTTTTTGTACCATTTGAGGAAATCTCAGCAACAATTTCATGCCCTGTAAGGTGTATATTCTAGAAGTTACTTATACAATTGGAGGCTTTACAAAAAATCCTTTTACATTATAACTAAATGAAACTTCCAAGTATGGGGATTAAGGATAGGTCAACTGTCAAGCTTACATTAGAAAATACCAACAATTGAGGATGTATTTTAATGATCAGTTCCTTACCATTTCATCAGCCAAAATACCATTGACTCCATTCTCATACAAGGAGATCAACCAGTTCAGCCCTCGAATCTGATAATCTCTCAAGGATCCTCCTTTCACATCTGGAAAAACAAAAAGCAAAAAAAAAAACCAAGGTTGTCTAATATTTTCCTTAAAACACTCAAGTAAAACTTTTCTCAAACCAAAGTGAAAAAAGAAATCACTAACGTGCAATACTCACACGAAGGTGACACCTCAAATCTAACACACACATTCGATGTTTTCCGACTCTCTGACAGCAGTTCTTCATCTTCCTCTTGTTCAGTGCGCCTGTGGCGATAGCTGAATTTAAAAAAAAAAATCCTTATTCACCTCAAAGGCTAAGGTGCCAACTTAGTGTGCGCTGCTAACATCTTTCATAGAAAAAATGAGTTATCTAGGATTTGCTAAGAATTTGGTAGAACAAGCCTAGTTTTTTGTTTTTTGGTTGATTGTTTAATATACTTTTATTGGTGCATTGTAATTATACACCATGCTGAGGTATACACTGATAGGGACATACATGCACACAATACTTGACAAGTTTCCCTTTCCATCCCCCCACACTCCTCCCTCCCCATCCCCATACATTATATTTAGATTGGTGTTGATAATTTCACATATGTACATAGTATTATTTGAATATGCTCCCCTCCCTGAGACCCCCTCCATCATTACATTGTAGTTTCTCCTCCTTTATCTGGAGTCCTTTTAGTATTCTAATTTCTCTCTAGCTTCCACATATGAGAGAAAACATCACCCTTCACTCTCCATGACTGGCTAATCTCACTTAGCATAATATTCTCGAGTAGTATAGCTGGATCATATGGTGAACCCATTCCCAATTTTCTGAGGAATCTTCACACTGATCCCCCATAGCAACTTCACTAATTTGCAGTCCCGCCAACAGTGTATGAGTTCCTTCTTCCCCACATCCTCACCAGAATTTATTGTTTGACTTCTTGATGATTGCCATTCTAATTGGAATTAAATGGAATCTCAGTGTAGTTTTGATTTGCATCTCCCTGCTTGCTAAATGATGTTGAACACTTTTCATATATTTATTGGTCAATTGTATTTCTTCTTTAGTGAAGTGTCTATTTAGTTCAATTGCACATTTTTAATTGAGGTATTTGATTTTTTAGTGTTAAGCTTTTAAATTTTTTTGTGTATAGTAGATATTAGTCCTGTATCAGTGGAGTAGCTAGCAAAGCTCTGAACTAGCCTACATTTTTACCAATTGATTTCTGGTGAGGAAAATAATATTGTTGCCTCCATAAAATATTTACATTGGCAACAATGTAAATTTTATTTTTCATATAAAGTTATACTAAATAAGTAAAGAGGGAAAGGGAAAGAGGAGAAACAAAAGGAAGACAGGGGAAGAAAGTAGAGAGAGAAAAATGCCAACATACTCTCCAACGCAAATTAAGCTCTGCTTTTCATCTTTCTTTATTCGGAGACGTCCCAATTTCATGTTCAGAGGAGATGTTGGAGATTTCTGTGCTGAAGGTTGAATGAAATGTGCAAAAAGTTCTGTCTGCTTCAGTAAAAATTCAAATCTCTTTGCTCTGTCTGCTTTCTAATTTACAAAAACGAAAGAAAAAATAAAGATTTTCTTTTTCATTCGAGTTATTTAACAAATACATATATTGAGTTTACTTTGAACATATATTGAGTTTACTTTGAACACTGTTCTAAGTACTTTAAACATACAAGTCCATTTAATTCCCCTAAGAAACCTATGCGGTAGTTACTAGTGTCATCCCCATTTTACAGATGATAAAAGCACAGAGAGGGTCCTTCCTTGCCCAGATTTCCACAGCTAGCAAGTATCAAAATTTGAAAATGGTATTTTCAAATAGTTTAAATAGAAGCCAAATGATCCAACAGATTTAGTAAATGCCCCAAAAAGAAGTAGCCTTCTTGGGCAATTCTTTTGGAGGCTGGGGGTATAGCTCAGTGGTAAAGTACTTTCTAAGGACCTAATATCTAGCACCATCTCCAAAACAAAAGAAGTACCCTTTTTAGAGTTAAAATCAGAAAATAAATCTTATTTCCAAACATAAGTTTCTTTTCCTACAAAGTAAACCAATTAGGCATCACATATACAATGCATCTCAAATATAGAAATACGAATTATTAACTATGATATATACACACCATAAACTGAACTCTTAAGAATTTTCAGGCTACAACTAGAAATATGTAAAATCTAGAAATGTACTGTTGTCTCAAAATATTTTCAGTGTCATAGTACAATAATATAATAAACATTGCTCTCTTCCATTACAGTGATCCAGACAATTTTATTTTATGCTAGCAGTATTATAAAGTATCTCCCCAAAGAGTGCAGGAGTTAGGGAAAATATCTATATAGACACACATATATGTGAAATCATTAATATATATTAACTATTAAAAGCTGATATATATTCTAAGTGCTCAATAAAAGGCTACACAATTTATACCACATAAGTACAATAAATTTTGATTCATTAAAAATCTTAAAATATCAAAAGATACATCATTCTGGGTAAAGGGAAAAAGGAAGATGAGGGTTTTTTTATTATTCAAAGTCACTTTCTGATCACAGAATAGAAAATACTTGATTTCTAATGAAAGATGCATAATAGTAATGCCAGAAACTTACAGAAGAGTTCATTAATAAAAATATAAGAGTTATACAAATATATTCAGACCACTAGCTGGAAGGAAGCCAAAAACTTTCCATTTCATGTTATCTTCACTTGAATGTTGTTTTTAAAGCTGCTAAAACATTAACTGTCTCATTAGAAGTGGCCATAAACATTAAGGCATGGAATCTTACAAAATAGCTATCAACCACCACCTCTCTACTTATTTTAATAACATTACTGCAAAAACAACTCCTTAGGGGAAAAATCAGTTTCAAGTACCTGTTGATTTCTTAGTGACCAAAAATTAAATAAATGGATATAACTAAGATTATATTGCTTAAGTAATATTTTCATGCATTGGGCAAATATCCTTCTCTTAAAACGTGTATTATAGTTGGGCATGGTGGCACATGCCTGGAATCTCAGTAGTTGGGAGGCTGACACTGGAGGATCACAGGTTGAAGACCAGCCTCAGCAACTTAGTGAGGCCCTCAGAAACTTAGCGAGACCCTGTTTCAAAATAAAAAATAAGATCTGAGAGTGTATCTCGACGGTAGAGTACCCCTGGGTTCAATCCCCAGTATCCCCCCTGAGAAAAAGAAACAAAAGGTGAATTATATTACCTGTTTCTTTAATATGCAGCATTCACTCATGTATCCAAAGCAAGAAGAAAGAAATACCAATCTGTTTTTGTGACTCAAAACCACAAAGCCACCCTGATAACTGCCACTGATATTTTCATCAGTAGATAAAATATTTCTATCGTAAAATCCCTTACTATGAACTAAAGAGCACTGAACAAAAGGGAGATGTTGCTCCTAGCTCCAACTACTCCATATAGTTTCTCTTATCCTTTATTCCCTCATCTGAAAATAAGATTAACTTATTCAACAAAATTTATTGTGATAGACTAATATGTTAAATTGCTTTCCAATTCTAAAATCTATAATTCCCTATGCATTATAAATACACATATATTTTTCATCTTTCACATCTACTCTCTTAAATAGCATTCACTATCCTACCCAAGAGTATATTTACCATTTTCTCTTCATATTCTGGGTCCATTTCCTTTTCAGATTTAGAAGCTTTAGTACCAAGTTTGAGTTGAAATGGAGAAATGTTTTTCTAGAATTTCAAAGAAAATAAATATCATCAAATTGCAAAGCCAGGTTTTTAAATTGGTCAGTGTCCTCACTTGAAGAACGTGGAAGGTAATTAAATAACTTGATAAATATAACAATGTGTGCATGGACCAATGATGAGATGTTATGAAACAGGGCTTATGATTAATCCAGTTCTGTGCACCTGAGGTCCAATAAAAAAAAAAATCTGAAAGTCAGAGAAATGACATTAATTAGAATTAGAGTAAAAAACCAAAGATAAATCATTGAGCCTTTTCACCTTGTTTTAGTTTGAAACATAAATATATGTGGAACCATAAAATAAGATTTTAAAAAATTAGAATAGGCTAATATTATCAACCACAAACCAAAGAATTCAAGGAAAGTAAATACTAATTCTTAGCAATACTTCCTTATGTAATGGAAACAAGCCAGACTTTTCTTCCATAATCTAATTGAAACATTTAAATTTTTTATGCAATGCAATCTGATCATATATATTTAAAATAATTTAATAGTACAGCTTCAAAGTATTGTCTTATGTTTATTTTCTCTAGATAAAAAGAAACCTATTTTAAACTATTTATGTTATAGAAATATTTTATAAAGTAGTCTATCAGGGCTATTAACTATTAACCACTGATATTTCAAAAATTATAATTTAGTGAAAACTAACATCAACTAACATTAGTAGTAACAACAGTAACATAACAAAAACTCTTGTCAAAAGAAGCTTGTATTTGTATATAGAAATATAGAAAGAGAGTAAGTATCCTTCTCTACAAGAAATTAAGAAATAAAAAGAAAAATCTATCCATTAAGACCAAAACTAAGAGTATTTCAGAATTTTTTTTCTTTCTAGTACTAGAGATTGAACCCAGGTACTCACACATGCTAGGCAAGTACTCTATCACTAAGCTACATACCCAGCCCAAGTATTTCAAGGAATTTCTTTGTTTGGTTTATTTTGGTATTGATCCTAGGGGCATTCTACCTCCAAGTTACATCCCCAGCCCTATTTTATTTTTTATTTTGAAAGAAGATCTCCCTAGGTTGTTGAGGGCCTTGCTAAGTTACTGAGGCTGGTCTCGAACCTGTGATCCTCCTGTCACAGTCTCCAAGTACTAGAATTACAGGCTTACTCCACCACACCCAGCGAGTATTTCAGTTTGAACACAGATTCTGCAGAAAACACAATTCTTTTTGTGAAAACTAAAGAACCTATGCCAATTTTATCGTGGTCTTTGTCAACCTGTTTCTAAAAACTTACATTAAAAATTAAGAGCAGGACATGACCTTAAACATAAGAAAAAATGGCTGCAAGGTTAATGAATATGTCTTCTAACATTTACTAAAATTTATTTATTTATCCAAAGTAAGATTATGGAATTTGACCCTGGTCAGAGTCCTACTTTGAAGAACTGATAACAACCATCTGGATTTACAGCATCTCATAGGGATAGATCATCTCCATGAGATATTCTGAATGTTATCTTGGATGGACAGCAATAGAAAGTTGGGCAAGATCCCCTAAGCTTTCCCTCAAACCCACACTTTCAAACTGTCATATATATTATAAATTTATTTTAATTTTCAAAGCAACAAGAAAATCAACATCCACACCTTTAACATTCCTTAAAAGGCTATATGAAGTCTAGTTAGTTTTCAAGTTTCAAAACAGTGACAATTACTTTACCTCACATACACAAGTATTTATGGGAAGTGAACTTCATTTATGGAAAATGAAAGCTTTTGTCTTGGGAAATTTTTATTCATTATTCTTTGCTTATCTTGTAGCAGAATACCATAAAATTTTTAATTATATGCTAATTAAAATCCCTAATCTTCAGCAGTGCTATTAAAAGCTATGGATAATAAATTGGCACTATCTTCCATAACAAATTTTAAAATACCTACCTTCTACACCTTCTCACAAATTTATGTTTTCAAAAATACATTTCTCAAACAGGAAAATATAAAAGGTAAATAAGATATTCTAATGGATTCTTGTGAATTTTATCATCTTGTAGTATAGATGACAAGAGAATATATCACATGATCATTCAAAGGCCTTGTATTAAAGACTGTGACCTTTTTCTTGAGCAAAAATATCACTACCAAAAATATCACCTCCCAATTTCTATAGTGTTACATTGTCTATCCAATTGTCACATATCAGGTAAAACTTAAGAAAAAAAAAAGATAAGCAAAAATACCTTTGCAAAAACAAATGGCATACATCAGCTCACTAAATTTCATCTATTTTATTCAGCATGAAAATACTACCATTTTGGAGCCACTTTGCTTTAATTTGATATAGAATTCTAGCCATATTGATAATCTGGATTCTCATACCCCAGAGAATAAAAACAGCAGCAAAAAACATGCAAAGACCACAAGAGCTTATTCTGCATGCCTCTGACAGCAAAAATAAATGGTAGAAGTCCAGGACTAAAATATAGCAGCATTCCTTATCCCTGAGGTGCAGAATCATCATCTGTTGTTGTTATTGTTTTTGTTGTTGTTGTTTCTGGTACTGGGGATTGAACCCAGGAACATTCTACCTCTGAGCTATACCCCCAGCCCTTTTTTATTTTTTATTTTGAAACGGGGTCTAAGTTGCTGAGACTGGCCTTGAACCTATGAGCCTCCTGTCTCAGTTTTCCAAATATGGAAATTACAGTTATGCCTCACCACACCCAGCTTTACTGGTATTCTTGTATATTACCATTGTCTTAAATGACTTTATGGTTTTGCTGTATCTATGTCCTATATCATACACTAACAAATTCTTTCTGGTGAAAGTAGATGAGGTACTTAAGAAGTGATAGCTAGCCGGGCGTGGTGGCGCACGCTTGTAATCCCAGCATTTGGGAGGCTGAGACCGGAGGTTCCGGGTTCGGGGCCAGCCTCAGCTACCTAGTGAGTCACTCCACAACTTAGTGAGACCCGGTTTCAAAATAAAGAATAAAAAAAAATAGGGCTGGGGGTGTAGCTCGGAGGTAGAATGCCCCTGAGTTCAATCCCCAGTACCGAAAAAAAAAAAAAAAAAAAAAAAGAAGTGATAGCTATTAGCAATGCATGGTGGCTTATGCCTGTAATCCCAGTATTTGGGATGCTGTGACAGGAGGATCACAGGTTGCAGGCCAGCCTCAGCAACTTGGGGAAACCCTCAGCAACTTAGTGAGACCCTGTTTCTATTGTGTGTGTGTGTGTGTGTGTGTGTGTGTGTGTGTGTGTGGTACTGGGGATTGAACCCAAGGGCATTCTACCTCTGAGTTATATCCCCAGTCCTATGTTTTATTCTTTATTTTGAAACAGGGTCTCATTATGTTGTGAAGGGCCTCATTAAGTAGCTGAGGCAAACCTGGGATCCTCTTGTCTCAGCTTCCCAATTACTGGGATTACAAGCATGCACCATCACTCCCGGCTGAGACTCTGTTTCTAAATAAAAAATAAGAAGGGTTGGGGGTGTAGCCCAGAGGTAAAATGCCCCTGGGTTCAATAGCTACTACAAATAAATAAATAATAAATGTGATAGCTATCAGCCTGGCAATTGAGGGAAGAGACAGAAAAATTATAAAAATATCAACACCAAGCCAGGCATTGTGGTGCACATCTGTAATCCCAGCTTGGGAGGTTAAAACAGGAGGATCACAGGTTCGAGGCCAGCGTCAGCAACCTAGCATGGCCCTGTTTCAAAATAAAAAATAAAATAGGACTGTTGGCATAGCTCAGAAGTAGAACACCCCTGGGTTCAATCCCCAGTACTAGAAACAAAACAAAATAAAAATAACAAAAAATCACCACCATACTGAGTGTCTTGGAAGTGGTTATTTATTTAATTGAAGGAAAACAATCTGCTGAATCTCAATTGCGTATGTGTCACTGTTAACTGATGGTCATGAGGGAAAGGTTAATCTGCACTTTTAGTAAACCCCTTAAGGAGTCAAAGTAGTGTGCAATATATTTAAAATTTCAGGGAAGAATTAAAAATAAAAAATGATGTAGCAACTAATTTAATAAATAAATTTTAGATACCCAGGAAGTTTCTGCCATGTATCACCTGATTTCCCTATCCCAAGTGGACAAATGAAGTACCATCAGGGCAATTTCTGATGAGGCTGCAGAATTCACAAATATATAGGTATCATTTCAGTGCTTATGATATAGATTTGTTACTTTCCAGGCTTTTACAATGCAAAAAAAATTACAAAATCTGGAAATTCAACATTTACTGCCATACACAAGACTTTAGCCCAGTTTAGGGAATAAAATGCACCTAGACACATTTCTGAATTTCCCAATATTTGATTTACATTGATGCTTGGTATTTGGTCCAGCTTTCATTATCAATATTGTCTTAATGATCCAGGTACTACGTAGGTCTTAAACTGCATGTTTTCACATGGCACTACAACTGTCTTTCTGTTTAGTCAACCTTGTAGCAGTAAAATGTCATTTAAGCAACTGCTAAATTTGAAATTACTCTTCTGATTCATGGTGAAAGGCGTTAATTTCCCTCAAAAGCTTTTCATTTGGTCATATAGTACCATATAATAATTCAGACAAAGCCACTTGAGATCTCTAAAGCATGATTATAATTACACACCATTTTTAATTGTGATATGTCTACTCGCAAACGGGAAAAAATCCCGCCATAAACGATCCGTTGTGCAATTTTATTAAACATCAAAACTCCTTATGCTCCATCCTTTTTTTAATTGCAATTCTTCAAAGCGCTGCATAGTCCTATATGCATGTTTCACTCTGTCCATGTGAAATATACCTCATGGAGATAATACATATTTTTTGCATTTAGCTTTAATAGATGTGAGAACGTTCCCCTATACATGTTAGTAGCAGCTCATTCTAGGGAACCTGGTTTAAAAAAAAAATGTTAAAGAAAAAAAAAAAACCTCCTAGTGTCCAGGAACCGGCAGCGCACACTAGGAGAGGGAGGTGGAAGCCTGGAAGGCTTGGGGCCCCGGACTGGGGGACCATTTGGGTGGCCCTGGATTGAAACACTATATCGTCTGGGGCGGGGCAGAAGAGAGTGAGGGTGCAGACATTGGAAATTTTCCTAAGACAGCGTGCATGGTTCCTTAGTGTGGGGTTTGGATTATGGGGTACGACTCGAAGAGATCGTTTTCTCTAAGTGACACTCCCGCCTTAGCAGGCGCGGACCAAACGAACAAGGGAGATTTATTTTTTTCTGCAATCTGAAAGACCGACATTGCCACTCAAAGAAAGGAATGTCTTCGCTATCATCCTTCATACCCCTCCCAACAACCAGCACCTTGAAATTCAAATTACAAAAAAAAAAAGCTCAGCCGAACCCCTTTTGCGCGAATGTGATATATAAAGGGCCCAGATTTCCCAGGCAGAGGCCAACGGGAAGGGGGGTGAGAGCAAGCAAGCTAGCAAGCTACCCAGAAGAGAGGGAGAGGCAGAGGCTTTTTCCTGCATGGTCCCATCCCCCACTCCATTACCCCAGTTCCGGGAAGGTAGAGGGGCCCAGGGCTGTCGAGGGGCTCCGGAGCTCAGGAATAACTGGCACCCCTGCACCCCACGCCGCGCCCGCCTGCGCCCCAGCCCCGCCCCCGCTCTCCAGCCGGGGACAAGAAAAGGGGGTGGGGAGTGACTGCTTAGACTCTCTTGCCACCCCTCTAAGGCGCCCGCCGCCCCCATCCCTACAGAGCTCCGCGGGTACCTGTCGGCGCCTAAAGGTCAGGGTTTGGGGGACCCTCGGAGGGGCCAGGCACGGGATTAGTCCAGCGCGCGCGCGCGCGCGCGCGCGCGGGCGCGTGTGTACACACACACACACACACACACACACACACACACACACGTACACCCTTCTTATTTACCTCCCTCTTCTTCTCGCTCTTCTCTGCGATTCTGGTGGCTTCAGTGGCCACTGCGGCCGCTTCCTCCTCCTGAGAGGTGGACGGCCCCGGCTGTTCGTCCTCTATGACCACGATCGTGGCGGTAGCATCTGCGTCTGCCACCGTAGCTGCCACAGTAGCGGTGTCCGGCTCCATGGCGTTGGAGCGGGAACGACGAGGGGGACGAGGTAGGGGATGAGGACTCCTGAGCAGCGACAGCGGCTGCACTAGAGACAGCGAGATGGAGCAGGGGTGGGGAACCACTCTGCTTCCAACCCCTTCGCTCGGCCCCCCCTTCTTTAAATAACCCTCAACCCTGCCCCACTTCCGTCCACCCACCCTACGTCATGGCCTCCCCCTTCATCCTCCCCCCCTTTCTCCACCCCCCCTCAACGATCGCGAGACTCCCCCTCCCCACCCAGAGTCCGGGCAGGCCCAGTACGACCAACTGTTGCCTGAATGGGGCGCAGACAGGGGTGGAGGCTGGAACCCGCAGCCCGCAACCCCCTCAAAATCTCCTTACCCACAGGCCCGTAACAGTAAGCCTGAGCTCTGTTCGCAGATGTGCGCAAAAGGAATCGTCTTTCCCTTAAATCTGCTCTTTGTACCTCGGGGTGCTCTCCCTTCTTGCACAAAGAACTTTTCTCAGCGTATAACTGTATTGTAGAAGGTCTTTTTCACCATTTGAAAAGCCAAGAACCCCCCCCCACACACACACACACACACACTCCCCAGGGTCTGCCCCATTCCAAGGTCCCTAAAGGAATCAGATTTGTGGTGCTATTCCCACCTTCCTAAATTCTGCACAATGAGAAGCGCCCTTTGAATCTCTCCAATGCAAACGTTCACTACTTTCAAGGCAAAACCTGACTCTTGGGTTTTTATGTTCAATTTTCAATCTTGGTACCTCTCAGGCGACCAAAGTGCAGGCGCCTTTCTTTTCCTTTTGCCACTGAATTTTAAAACTCTTGGGGAACAAGGTCAAGGTCCTCTACAAAACTTGGGACAACACATAGTAGGTACTTAATATTAGTAATTAAATAACTGTGATTTTTGTTGGCTCTAATGTGTTCTCATCCTTCTTACTATTTGGTCATAATCCAGTGCCAATAATTTGCATAATCGTGAATCTGAAAGCATTTTGCAAAGGATGCAAAAACATGCAAATGTAACTATTAAATATTGCTTTTACTTATCTTCATCATTTAATTTAATCAATAATGATCCAAGAGCTGATCATGGTAGCTAATGCCTGTAATCCCAGTACTTGGGAGGCTGAGACTGGAGCATTGGCGGTTTGAGGGCAGCCTCAACAACTTAGTGAATCCCTGTTTCAAAATGAAAGATAAAATAGGGCTAGAAGTGTAGGTCAGAGGTAGAACGTCCCTGGGTTCAATCCCCAGTACCAAAAAAATAAAAGAAAAAGGTAATGATCCTAGCCTTTAAAATTCAATCCTTAGGGACAAAAGACAACAAAACATATAGAAAACAGTATACCACAATTTCCAAAATAAACCAAAGTAAAAAGAAGTCATAATTAATTTTCCTTGGCATACCTTCCTAAATTACCAACCTAAAATGAAGTGTGATTTCTGCTAATAGCATGTAGTTGACCCCAAATATATTTAGATAATACACTAAATTCCTTTTTGTTTTTTGTTTGTTTAAAAATCCTTAACATGAAAAAAAAAAAAACTTGTAAGCTTTTAGCCATAATTGGTCATTAGTGTGAATGAGTATGAGATACTGTCCTGAGATTGGTTTTGAACAGAGAACAAGAGACAGAGACCCAGGAACTGGTGAGTGTGCAGAGGAGAAAAGAATGGAGAGGCTGGTGGTACTAGCTACACCCACAGGCTTATTTTATTTTTCATTTTGAAACAGGGTCTTGCTAAGTGCTGAGATTGGCCTCAAACCTGTGATGCTCTTGTTTCAAACTCCCAAATACTGGGATTATAGACGTACACCATCATACCTGGCTTGAATATGATTTTTTTTTCTATTTAAATTAAGGAATGGACTGAAAAAATGTGAAGTGTCTCCAGCTGGACTCAGTAACACATGCTTGAAATCCCAGTACATGAGAGGGTAAGACACAGGAGGATCACAACTTTGAGGCCAGTCTTGGCAATTTAGCAAGACCCTATTGCAGAATAAAAAGAGCTGGGGTGTAGCTCAGAGGTGGAATACCCCTGAGTTCAATCCCCTGTACCAAAAAAAAAGTGAAGTGTCTCCAAAAAGAAGCTTGAGACTTCCAGTTTTCCAATACCTGTACAATCTCCTCAATCATGAAAGGTTCTTTGGTGGCAAAAGTTCAAGAAGCACTGAAATACAAGGATGCTACAATACGTGCATCCACCTGACCTGGAAAGGACCCTTCCAGACAGCAGCAGAGGAGGATTTCTTTTTCACTAAGCTGAAGCTAAAGGAAGATAGAATTTCCCTTTCATTGCCTAGGGCTTCAAAAGAAAAAAGCTCAAGAAATATTTGTTGTGTGTTGATGTGTTCCTGCTTGCAAAGGTACTTTGTTCCACTGTATTTCTCATTGCCAATGTACAATGTTTCAGTTACATTGAGGATTAAATGCACTTTTGTGAGAAAATCTGGGAAACTCACAGTCTTCTATATAACCTTTTCTGTGGGAACATGTGTTCTGGATTCAAAAAAAAAAAGAATTTATAAATTGATTTGAGGGGCAGAACATATTTGTACATTGGCAATTTTCCATGTACCTATAATGCGATCCTTCCTTTTCAAGATGACATGGCCGAAAGTGCTACCAAGTGTCTGAATTTGGCCAGAAAGGTCAATGCTTAATCAATAGACTGTGCCATAAGATTTATGTAAATATTGCCCTTTGGCTTATGGCAATATCTGCTATTTACACAGCATGTGCTATCCTTATTTGCAAATCTACCTAAAATGCATGATCTATAGATTTGGTTCAACAACATCCCTCATTTTGAATCCCACTTAATGCCTTGCTCTATCTGCTACTATTTTATCCTAGTATGTTTTTTCATTTGAAATGGTCTTTACTACTCTACTACTCCATTGAGGTTGGATAACAACGCAAATATTTATAAAGAAACTTGGGGCCATATTTGAGAACTCCCAAATGAAACTCAGTCTACTGTACAATATGTCCATTTTGACATATTGTAAACATCGTAGAGGTCGTGTAATAGTTATTTTCACATAACCAAGCTTGTCTAGTGGCTACCAAAATAAGTGTGCATTGGTAGTATTGAAGAGTTTTCTAAAGTTCATAAAGGCATGAGGTTCTTTCTCTTAACCTGTCTCTGAAACATCATCAAACCACAATATGACTTAAAACCACCTGTTATCCCACTTGATCATTGTTTTTTAGAAGCCAGTACAAAGGATTCTAGTGACAGTATCTTGCTTACAGCTACAATACCATTCTGCTCAAATTAGTAAGCTTTCTCATAATTTTTCTTAAAGACATTTATGATAAGGGTATTTTAACATGATATTTCCTTGATGTTCTCTGTGTTAAGGAAAATGGTAGCATGTTCTGTGGTATCATGTACTGTGCTAGAGTCTTAACATATGATATTGCTAATTCTACCAATAATTCCATGACATAAATATTGCTTCCCTATTTTACAGTTAAGAAAAAGGAAACAAGCCAAATAACTCATCTGAGATTCCATAGCTAGTGACAAGTCAGATTCAAATCCCAGCCTGACTCAAAACCTCATCTTTCTACTTCATCTTTATGAAGTTCCCTGTTATTTTATTTATTTCTATATTTCTTTCTTTCTTTTATTGGTGCATTGTAATCATACATCTTTCTTAGGTACAAGCTGATAAAGGCATACATGCACACGTCTCTCATTTAACCCTACCCTAATTCCTGCCCCATTTCCTCCCCTTTCCTCCTCATGTTCAGATTAGTGATTGACTTTGATATGTTTGTGAAGATATATCATGTGAATTAGGGTGTTTCCCTCTCTGTGCCCTCCCATCACCTTCAGTTAAGTTGCCTTCTTTGCTCATCTAAGGTTCCTCCTTCATCTGGAGTCCCTCTTATGCCCCATTTTCTCCCTAGCTTCCTAATATTAGGGAGAGCATACGATTTTTTACTTTTTGTGACTGACTAATCTCACTTAACATGTTTTCCAGTTCCATACATTTCCCTGCAAATGACATGATTTTGTTCTTCTTTATGACTGAGTAAAATTCCATTGTGTACATATCCCATAGTTTTGTAATCCATTCATCTGTCAATGGACATCTTGGCTGGTTCCATAATTTGGCAATTGTGAATTGTGCAGCTATAAATATAGATACACATGGATCAGTCAGATAGTTTGGTTTCCATTCTTTTGGGTAGATACCCAGAAGTGGTATTGCTGGATCATATAGTAGGTTCATTCTCATTTGTCTGAGGATCCTCCATACTGTTTTCCAAAATGGATGCACTAATCTGCCATCCCACCAACAATGTATTAGGGTTCCCACTTCTCCACACCCTTGCCAGCATTTGTTGTTGTTTGTGGTTTTGATGATTGTCATTCTAGTTGGGGTTAGGGGAAATCTCAAGGTAGTTTGATTTATATCTCTCTAATTGCTAATGATATTGAACATTTCCTCATACATTTATTGCCATTTGTATTTCTTCTTTGGGGATGTGTCTATTTAGTTCACTTTGCCCACTTGCCCACTTGCCCACTTGCCCACTTTTTGATTGGGTTATTTGTTTTCTTAGCTATGAGTTTCTTGAGTCCTCTGTATATTCTAGATTTTAGTCCTCTATCAGAGGAGTGGCTGGCAAAAATTTTCTCCCACTCTGTGGGCGCTCTGTTGAGGTTTTGATGTTAGTTTCCTTTTCTGCACAGAAGCTCTTCAGTTTAATGCAATGCCATGTATTGAAATTCCTTTGAGTTGGCTTGTGCCTTTGGGGTCTTGTTGAGAAAGTTTTTAGCTGTGCCTATGTATTGAAGTGTTGGCCCTATGCCCTCTTCAAATAGCTGCAAGGTCTCTGGCATGACTTACAGGTTTTTGATCCATCTTGAATTGACTCATGCAGAGTTCCCTGTTCTTCACAGGGCTTTCCTCCTTGACAATAGAAATCATACTGAGAAAATGATGGAAAAATATTTCTGCCATCTGTCTTCATTATATTCCTTCCATCCAAAGTAAATTCTCAGCTAGATGCAGTGACACATGCCTGTAAACACAGATACTTGGGAGGCTGAGGCAAGAGAATTGCAAGTTGGAGGCCAGCCTAAGCAACTTAGTGAGACACTATCTAAAAATTAAGAAAATTTAGTAAGCATTGTGGTTTACATCTGTAATCTTAGCACTTGGGAGACTGAGACAGGAGAATCCTGAGAGGTCAGTGCGCAGTAACTTCTTGAAACCATGTTTCAAAATAAAAATAAGCCAAGTATGGTGGCACATGCCTGTAATCTCAATACTTGGGAGGCTGAGACAAGAGGATCACAGGTTCAAGGACAGTCTCAGCAATGTAGCAAGAATCTCAGCAACCTAGTGAGACCCTGTTTCAAAAAATATAAAGGAATGGGAGTGTAGCTCTGAGGCAGATATTTCCTGGGTTTAATCCCCAGTACCATAAAAAAATTTTTAAAAAGGGTTGGGGGTGTAGCTCAATGGCAGAATACCCATGAGTCCAATGTCCAGTGTTACAAATAATGATGATGATAATAATAATAATTAATAATAATAAAAGAGTTAGGGATGTAGCTCAATGATAGAATGCTTCTAGGTACAATCCCTACTACCACAAAAAGTATTTTTCAGAACAGTAATGGTTCTTACGACAGTTAGTGCAAAGAGGGGGAATCCTAATGGAAATGACTTAAATGTCCAAGAAGGAGGGATTTGAAAGACAATGTATAATACATTCATAAATGGAATACTATAAAAGCACTAAAGATGAGTATGTAAATAGAAATCTATTAACATGGAAATTGATGAGTGAAAAAAAGGCAGATAAAAAATAGAATGATCCTATTTTTGAAAGAAAAAATATGACTTACATAAATAAATTTCCACAAAGGAAAAAGCTTGGAAAGTTCTGCTTGAAATGTTACCAGGAGCTACAACAAGTTGGTGGAATTGGGTTAGTTTTTTTTTTTTTTTCTTATTTTTACTTTTCTGTTACCTCTAGTTTTCCTCAATGAAGGAGTTTCCTTATATAATAAATAAATAACATTTTTTAAAGATGAATGGCAAAACATTGTTCAAAGCTAGTCAAATTGAAGTAATCCCAAACAGAAGTATAAGCTATTAGAATAGGGTGACCCTATGGGGCCAGGCTCCAGAGCCTCCAGCCTTCACTCACCCTCAGCCCCACTCCCCTGCCCACAAGTTAGCCTCCCCCGCAGGGTCTCAGGGGCCCCTGCCCTGTGCCTTCCTTTCTGTTGTCCCTTCACTTGCAAGACTGGAGGTCTTCTGCAACCGTCTCAGAGGCTTGATTTACCCTGCTTACCAAAGCAGAGTATCTTGATGTGGACTTTTGATCCAGCATAGGTGGATTTCTCCAAAAGTTTGCCTTATCTGTTCACTATCGCCACTGTAATAAAATAGCACAAACACTATTAGCCTTAACTTCCCTTACAGCTCTGGAGGTTGGAAGATGAAAATGGTTCTTGGAGGGTAAAATCAAAGTGTTGGCAGAGTGAGTTGCTTTTGGAAGTTCTAAGGGAAAATCCATGCCGTTGTCTTTTCCAGTTTGTGGTCCTTTCTTCAAAGTATATCACTCCAACCTCCACTTCCCTTTCTTTCTCTCTCTCTCTCTCTCTCTCTCTCTCTCTCTCTCTCTCTCTCTCTCTCCTCCCTGACTCAACTGCCTCACTCCATAAGGACCCATGTGGACCCATATGAGTCCAGGATAATTTCCCTATCTCAAGGTCTTCCACATGCTCATATCTTCAGAGTCCTTTTTGCCAAACATTGGGGCATTCATAGGTTGCGGGGATTAGGATGTGGACCTCTGGGGGGCAGGGAGGATATCATTCAGTCTATCATAGTTGCTTACTAAAAGAGGAAAATCGTAACCTCAATGTCCATGGGCTGCAGAGACTTTGGAGTCAGCCACACGTTCCTATGTGGAGATAATGCTTCTTCCTCTGATTGCTTTGAAGATTAAATAACATGCTCTGCATGAAGCATGATGACAGCTGCAGGGCGCTCACTGGCCAAGTGTCTGTGACATGAGCCACTATTATGACATTTTTACCTCCAGTTTACCTAGAGTACCCTTCACAGAACTTGTCATACTTCATAACTATATATTTATTTAGGGTGACTGTTTAGTGTGTGGTGATTTTATAATTGATTTTAATCATATAAGTATTACCTTAATTTATTATTATTATTATTATTATTATTATTATTATTATTATTATTATTATAAAAATGAGTCTGTTTAATCTATCTCTCTCATATTAGATTGGGAAATCCACCTATGCAAGAACTTTTTCCATACCATCAGATTCCTGGAATCCAGTCCAATTGTGAATGTATACATAGTTAATATTAAAATGTTTTCTGGAATAAATTAACTAAGTGGTAACTTAACCTTACTTTAAAATAAAAAATAAAATAGGCCTGGAGGTTATAGCTCAGATATTGAACCCCAGGGTTCAATACCCAGTACCATACACATAAAAAAATTTAATAAAATCTAACTTTTAAACTGCCAAAAAAAAAAGTATAGGATGAGCCCAAAAAGGGGAGAAAAACAATTTTATACTGAAGAGACAATATAGTAGTAATAAAGCAATATAAAGAACTTTACTGTTTATAATGTTACCTGATTGAGGAACCATTTGAGGAATGTTTTCAACTTTTGTCATTTAAAGTTGTATACATAAGGATTTTTCTCCCTTTAAAAACTATCAAGCTGGGCATGGTGGTGTACACTTATAATACCAGTAATTGAGAGGCTGAGACAGGAGGATCATAGGTTCGAGGTCAGCCTCAGCAATTTAGTGAGGCCCTCCGCAAATTAGTGAGACCTTGTTTCAAAATTAAAAACAAAATAGGGCTGGGGTGTAGGTCAGAGGTAGAATGCCCCTGGGTTCAATCCCCAGTACCAAATATATATATATATATGCAAATATATAAAAAATATAAAAGATGCAGTGGATTTTTAAAGGGCTCCCCACTCAGAAATTCTACCCATCCATAATGCCCTAAAACATGAAACACATGCTAAATAATCTGAATTGGGTTTGCTAACATCATCCATGGTGAAAATTATTAGAGGCAGAGTTGCAGTTATTACCAACTTCAGCTAAAGAATCAAAAAGACTTGGAATTGAAATTCTATCAACTTATTTAACCTCTCTAACCTCATATTTGCATCTTAAAAATGGGTATGTAATACCTAATTCAACATGGTTTATGGATATTTAATATAAAAATGTATATAAAACTTTTGTCATGGTCTCACATGCAATTTGCACTTAATGGATGCTAATTAACAAAAAGAAAATGCAAGTCAATGCTTTCAGACTTAGATTGAGCCAAGAAAAAGCCAGAATGTAAGAAAGTAAGTCCTGGAAGTCAGTCCTGAGTGTGGGAATAAGGCAGAACTGTTATTGACCAAGTTAATTCATTCGTTTCATTAACACTTGTTAGGGTCAGCAATTTGGTGCAGTTACACTTCCCCAAAGTTGAGTTCTGAAGAAAAGCAGTAAATGAGAGAGAAAAGGCTCGGGATACTTCCCTACTCAGACTGTGACCTCCTTGAGGACAGGGATCATATCTAATTCCTCTCTTAGGGTTTCTCCCATTTTTCTTCCTTTAATCTTGCCCTAGGTGTCCATTTTCCCTTCATTTCATGTATATAACAATATACTTTTTGTGTGTGTGGTACTGGGGATTGAACCCAGGGGCAATCTACCTCCAAGCTACATCTCTAACCCTTTTTATTTTTTATTTGGAAACCAGGCCTTGCTAAGTTACTGACACTGTCCTCAAACACGCGATCCTCCTGTTTCAGCCTTCCAAGTACTGGGATTACAGGTGCATACCACCATGCCCTGCTATAACAATAATACACTTTTTTTTTGCAGTACTAGATATTGAACCCAGGGGCATTCTACCTCTGAGCTACACCCTCAGCCACATTTTTTATTCTTTATTTTGAAACAGAGTCTCACTAAGTCGTAGAGGGCCTCACTAAGTAGCTGAAGCTGGCCATGAACCTTCAATCCTCCTGTCTCAGCCTCCCAAGTACTGAGATTACAAGCATGTACCACCACATGACTACAATACACCTTTAAAAACTTTTCAGGCCTCATTCCTAAATACTTTCCATTACTTATCATCAGTTTTGAAATGTGGTTTTAGCTCAAATTAAGTGTTTTTCTAACCAGACCTCATCTCAGTTGCTGTGCCATTCATAATCTCAAATTGCCATAAATGCTTGTCTTAATTTTCCTGACTTCTCAAATATAGGTCATTCATTTTCTAGACATCTGGAATTATCTGGTTTGGGGTGTCTTTGACCACCCATGGGTCTGCATTTTACTCCAGTTTGAAGATTACTTCAGGTTTGGTAACACACTGCCCCATGCTTTCAGGCTACTGTAGGTCACTAGCATCATGTCTCTGTACAGTGTCCTCTGAGCACTATCCAGGTCCTGTCACTCTTCCCACATAACTCCACAACCACCTCCTGAAATGACACCATTCACACATATTTATCCATTTTCTTTGCTCTTGGAAACACACAAAGGATTCTGAAGTGATAGTTTCAGGAATACAGGTTCCAAACCTAGAGCAGCAAAGCAAAAGCAACCAGGGCTGGAATGTCCACATTTCTATAACATTTTCAAGATTCCTTTGCAGCTTAACCACTATGTATTTCCAAGGCACCTAAGACTATGATGGCTCACCAAGAAAATGGATTGGGTCTTTGTTCAAGGCCCAGAACAGTTGTCCTCTTACTTGAACATCCACATCCCCTGGAGGGCATGTTAGAACACAGATGGCTTACCCCACTCCCAGAATATCTAAATTGGTAAGTTTGGAGTGAGGCTAAGAATTTGTTTTTATTACAAGTTCCAAGGTGATGCTGATGCTGGTTCAGGTACCACTCTTGAAAACTAGTGACTTAGAACAGGGACCAGCAAACTTTTTCCATAAAGGGTCAGAGAGTAAACATTTGAGGCTTTACAGAGTATAGGATTTTTGTCTCAATGACGAGACTGTTGTAGCAGGAAAGCAGCCATAGCCCATAAGTAAACACATGATCATGGCTGTGTTCCAAAACTTTATTTATGAACACTAAAATTTGAATTTTGTATAACAATATATTGGACTGTGGAAATATCTTAATGGTAAAGCACTTGCCTAGCATCCACATGTCCCTAGGTTTGATCTCCAGCACTGAAAAAGCAAGCAAACAAACAAAAAACACTCACATAGCCCAACTTTATGGTGCATGCATGTAATCCCAGTGCTTGTGAGGCTGAGATAAGATCACATATTTGATGCCAGTGCACTGTAATTTAGCAAGACCTTGTTTTCAAATAAAAAATAAAATAGGGCTCAGGAGTGTAGCTCAGAGGTAAAAAGTTCCTGGGTTCAATCCCTAGTACCACACACACCAAAATAAACCAAACACATACTATGTAATAGTCTTTCAGTATTTTTCCAGTAACTTAAAAATGTAAAAACCAATCTTAGGTCAATGGACACATGAAAATTGGCTTCAAGCTCTGTTTGAAGACCCCTGCCTGAGACTCAGCTAAGGAATGTGAAACAAACATATGTGAAGCCAGGCATGTGCCTATAATACCAGTACTTGGGAGGCTGAGACATAATTATCACAGGTTTGAAGCCAGCACACAGTAACTAGTAAGACTTGTTTCAAAATAAAAATGAC
Organism: Graphiurus murinus; assembly: GCA_004027655.1. NCBI lineage: Eukaryota > Metazoa > Chordata > Mammalia > Rodentia > Gliridae > Graphiurus > Graphiurus murinus. The sequence continues at coordinate 65,622 of PVLC010001042.1, forward strand.
TATGGATGTAGCTCAAAGGTACAACACCCCAAGATTCAATTCCCAGTACCCCCCAAAACAAGTGGGAAAATGAAGATATAACAAAACCATAAATATATGAGTTTAGCCTCAGTAGTTATGTGGGAAATGCAAATTAAAGCTATAATGAAATACTATTACACATCCACTAGAATGGCTAAAATTCCTAAAGACTGACAATAGCAAGAGCTGATGGGGAAGGGAAGCAATGGGAACTCTCATGTAGTGCAAATGAGAGTGTAATTTGTACAACTACTTTTGGAACCAGTTTGCCATTATTTACTAGAGTTGAACACATATGAACCCAATTGTGATTGAGACACAGAGATGTGATACCTAGATTCATCTGTTAGCAACTTGAGGGGCTGCCTTAGCTTCAGTGACAGCTTCACCCCAGTTGACACTTTTCTTAAGGTGAATGGGTGAGGCAGGAATGTAAAGGACAATTGTGGCCTGACACCGAACTCTCTGATGGGCTTTTCTTGTTCCAACAATTGACTCAAGCTTCATCATACTTGTATTGCAGTTCATCTTCACTGCCCAATCTTACTCCCTCTGCCTTTCTTTCACAAGTTTTGATCCTTAATAAACAGTTTACAACCAACATTCTGTCTCAGCTTTTGCTTCTGGAAAGCTCAATCTGTGAAACCCTTGATCCAGTAATTCCACTAGGATAATTACCCTAGAGAAAAAGCATTTGTATGTGTATCAAAAGCCATATAAAAGAAAATGCTTGGCAATTTTCATTTCTAGTAGCTAAATTCTGGAAACTTCCTAAAGTCTGTTGACATTGAATGAATACACTGTGATTTATTCACACAGTAAAATATTATACATTAATAAAAATGAGTAGCATCTTTCTCATGACATCATAGCGAATGAAATAAGCAAGATATAAAAAGTACACACCATATGATGTCACATAGGCAAAGATATTTATACTACATTCATAAGTGATAAAAATAAAAGCAGGAAATGATTATCACAAAAGTTAAGATAGTGGTTATATCCAAGGATGATACAGAAAAAAAGTGTTTGTCAGTTATAAAAACAGCATGGTATTGGCACACAAACAGACACATAGACCAATGGAGAAGAATAGAAGATTCAGAAACAGACCCACATGCTTACAGTCAATTGATTTTTGACAAAAGAGCAAAAAACATACCCTGGAAAAAAGATAGCCTCTTCAACAAATAGTGTTGGCAAAACTGAATAACCATATGCAGGAAAATGGATATAAACCCCACTTTCTCACCCTGCACAAGAGTCAACTCAAGGTGGATCAAAGACATGAAAGTCAAGCCAGAGACCTTGCAACTACTTGAAGAGGGCATAGGCCCAACACTTTAACACATAGGCACAGGTCAAAACTATCTCAACAAGATCCCAGAAGCACAAGCAACTCAAAGGAAAACCAATACATGGGATTGCACTAAACTGAAGAGCTTCTGTGCAGCAAAGGAAACTATCAAGAACCTCAACAGAGAGCCCACAGAGTGGGGGAAAAATTTTGCCAGCTACTTTTCTGATAGAGGACTAATATCTGGAATATACAGATAACTCAAGAAACTCACAGCTAAGAAAACACATAACCCAATCAAAAAATGGGAAAAGGATCTAAATAGACACATCCCCAAAGAAGAAATACAAATGGCCAATAAATGTATGAGGAAATGTTCAACATCATTAGCAATCAGAGAGAAGTAAGTCAAAACTACCTTGAGATTTCACCTAACTCCAATCAGAATGGCAATTATCAAAAACACAAACAACAACAAATGCTGGTGAGGGTATGGAGAAATAGGAACCCTAATACATTGTTGGTGGGATTGCAGATTAGTGCAACCACTTTGGAAAACAGTATGAAGGATCCTCAGATGAATGGGAAGGAACCTACCATATGATCCAACAATAACACTTCTGGATCTACCCAAAAGAATGGAAACCAAACTATCAGATCTATGCATGTTTATAGCCGCACAATTCACAGTTGCCAAACTATGGAACCAGCCAAGATGTCCATCAACAGATGAATGGATTACAAAACTATGGGATATGTACACAATGGAATTTTACTCAGCCATAAAGAAGAACAAACTCATGTTATTTGCAGGGAAATGGATGGAACTGGAAAACATTACGTTAAGTGAGATTAGTCACAAAAAGTAAAAAATCATATGCTCTCCCTACTATGTGGAAGCTACAGATAAAAAGGGACATAAGAGGGACTCCAGATGAAGAAGGAGAAACCTTAGATGAGCAAAGAAGTTGACTTAACTGAAGGTGATGTGGGAGGAGGGGAACACCCTAATGCACATGATGTACTTTCACAAACATATCAAAGTCAATCACTAAACTGAACTTGAGAAGGAGGGAGGGTGAGGGAGTGGGTCGGGAATTGGGGAAGGGTTAAATGAGAAATGTGTGTATGTATGCCTTTATCAGTTTGTGCCTAACAAAGATGTATGATTACAATGCACCAATTAAAAATATTTAAAAAAGAAAAAGAAAAAAAGTTTGTGGTGCTGACAATGGGATTTAGGGCCTTGCACATGCTACCCCTGAGCTGCATCCCAAACCTCCCAAATTTAATAATACAATCTTCAAAAAATGTAATGACCTAGTATACCTCACCATAGAATGCTGGCTCAATACTGGTTCTGGTTTAATTCTGTGGGGGTTGGGGGAGAAGGAGTGGTTAGAGAGAGGTGCCTAGTTTGGGGTATCTTCCAAAGTGCTAACAATGTTCAAGTCTTAACTCATACATACATACATACATACATATAAACATTTACTTTAAAAGTGTGCCTATAAAGGGCTGAGGATAAGGTGAGTGAGTGAAGATAAGAATAATCAGAGCTCATCATGTGCTTCTTCATTCTGTAACAATATGATACAAAACAGACCTTGAGAAGTTCCAAGAAGTTCTATAAGAGGTACACAGAGACACTGTTGTTCAGAAGAGGGAGCATTCCTTTCCAGCTGAGAAGTGACAGGAGAAATGCTTCAAAGAGAAAGAACTAATTGAGGTGAGCATTGAAGAATAAAGGCTTTCTGAAGGTACAGTCTCAGATGAAATTGGAGAAAAGACATAGCATTAGCACCAAGATTAAAGTAAGAATGAATAGCATGTGATCAAGAAATTGAATAGTCAAATTGATTAGGGTGGCATTTCCCAAATAGTCTTGATGCTTACTACCCTTAGGAAGATTCTAACTTTTTTCATTATTTTCTGCAAAAGATGGTTATACAGATACCTATCAAAATGCTGCTGGGCAAGGTGCTAAGCAAGTGCTAGGTATACAGCCATAAGCAAAACAGAAAGGATCTGGACTTCACACTACCTGTAGCTGGACTTAATTTCTTTCTTTCTAGAGGGACCATTCTTCCTCAGAGAAACCAGCTAGACCTGTACACATAAAACTCAGTCAATTCAATGTTTTGGATTAAGTTATTTCATATTTAAACTCAATAAGATTTAGGATGCCTCCCTTCCCTCCTTTGTAACCCTCATGTTGATTTTGAATTCCAGAGTTACTCAAGACTGAAATAACACTGGTGGGGAGGAGAAGCTCACTTCTTGGTTTCTTTATATAGTCTGCACTGACCTTCCAGTCATCCATCCATGCTGCCATTTATTAAGGTGGTCGACTCCCCATCAGGA
>PVLC010001042.1:74406-116602 GCA_004027655.1 Graphiurus murinus
ACTGAGGATTAGACCCAGAGGTGTTCTACCTCTGAGCTACATCCCCAGCCCTGTTTAATTTTTAATTTTGAAACAGAGTCTCACTAAATTGTGGAGGGCCTCACTATGAATTGCTGAGGCTGACCTTGAACCTGCAATCCTCTTGTCTCAGCCTCCAAAGTACTAGGATTACAGGCATGAGCCACCATGTCCAACTCCTCTCCCTCTCTTAAATTTGTAACTGTATCCAAGTATGGTGGTGCACACCTATAATCCCAATACTTGGAAGGATGAAACAGGATGATTGCAGAATGGAGGCCAGACACAGCAATATAGTGAGACCCTCAGCAACCTAGCAAGACTCTGTTTCAAAATAAAAAGGGCTGGAGATGTAGCTCAGAGGTGGAATATCCCTGGGTTCAATCCCTAGTACCACAAAAAATTTGTAATTGTGCACTTTTATATACTATACACTGCTTCTATATATCTATGTAGCTATAAGCAACAGTTGATATTTTCAAGCTTTGTATAAATATTATATAGTACATGTTCTGCAACTTGCTTTTTGCTCAATGCTATATTTTCGACATTTAACACTGTTACTACATATAACTCAGATTCATTCGATTCCAAAATAGTATTTAACTTCAGGAACACCATGATTTATTTATCTATTCACCTGCCAACTGGCATTTAATTGGCTTCCTTTTTTGAGACAACAAATAATGCAGCAATGAACATTATTTACTTGTCTCCTTGAGAACAATGGTAAGTTTTGCCAGTGTATCTATACTTTGAAATAAAATTCCTGAGTCTATGAGTATTACAATCTCAACTTTACTAGACATTGTCAAATTGCTCTTCACAGTAATTCTACCAACTGACACTCCTTCTAGCAGTGGATCACAGTTCTATCAGTTCTATATCCTCGACAACACTTGGTGTTATCTGAATTTTAAATTTTTTTGCCAAACAGATGGTTGTGAAATTGTATTTCATGACTTCATTTTTAACTTTCCTGAATAGCAAAAAAGTTAGATACCCTTTCATGTCTTTATAAGCCATTTGGGTTTCCTTGACTATGAAGTGCTTATTTACATCTTTTGTCAATTTTTCTATTAGGTTTCTGTCCTTTTCTAACTTGTTTATAAGAGGTATTATATGTCCGGGATACTAATCCATGCATTTTTTGTTCCTTCAATATTTTTCTAGCTTCTACTTTCTTCTAGGAAGGTTCTAGGCACTAAGAATGCAGCTATGAACAAAGAAGATAGAAATACTTACTCTCTAGTGGAGGAAGGAAAATGGCTAAGAAGATTGATAAGTAAATTAGATAGAATAGTAGACAGTGATAAATCTTATGAAGAAAAATAAACAAGGAAGAGGTATAAGGAACATATGTGCATGGGAGTGGTGGGGGATTATTGATTTATAAACTCATTTATTCATTCATTCATTCATTCATTTGTATTGGGGATTGAACCCAGGGGCGTTCTCCCTCAGAGCCTTATTTTATTTTGTTTAGTACTGGGGATGAGCTCAGGAGCCTTCTACCTTTAAGATACACCCCCACCAGGCGTGGTGGCGCACGCTTGTAATCCCAGCATTTGAGAGGCTGAGACTGGAGGATCCGGGTTCGGGCCACCCTCAGCTACCTAGTGAGGCCCTCTGCAACTTAGTGAGACCCTGTTTCAAAATAGAGAATAAAAACTAGGACTGGGGGTGTAGCTCAGAGATAGAATGCCCCTGAATTCAATCCCCAGTACCACACACACAAAAAAAAAGATACACCCCTGATCCTTTTTTAAATTTCTTATTTTGAAACAGGGTCTTAAGTTGCTAAGGGTCTCACTAAATTGCTGAGGCTGACCACAAACCTGTGATCCTACTGTCCCTGCCTCCCAAATACTGGGATTACAGGCATGCACCACTGCTCCCAACTTGATCTATAATTTTAAATAAAGTGGTCTAGGAAGACCTCATTGAGAAAGTGACATTTGAACAAAGACCTGAAGGAGATCAGAGTGCAGGCCAAGTAAACAGCAAGTACTAAGGCTCTGAGACAAGGGTGTGCCTGGCAAGACCTAGGAAAAGCAAGGATCCAGTGTGACTAGATAGATCGAGTTGTAAAGAGTCAAGAGAAGAAGTCAGAAACATGATGAAAGCTAGAGCATAGGACCTTATAGATTACTCTTTGTTGAGAATATGCAGTGAAAAACATCTTTTCCCACTCTGTGGCTTGTCTTTTAACTTGTTTATATTGTTTTGAAGTACATACATTTTGAAATTCAATGTAAGTAAAATTCCCTACTTCAAGATCAAAAAAGTATTATATTTTTCTTTTTTTTTTTTTTTTTTTTTTGGCAGTGGCGGCGGGGGGGGGGTGGGGTGGCGGTGGTTTGCAGGGCTTTGTCCAGGCTGAGCATGTGTTTATCACCCAGTCCTCTACTCTTCCACTTTCTTCTGAAAGTTGTAAAGTTTTGCTTTTCACATATAGATATTTAATCCACCTGCAATTGCTTTTTTCTAAGGTGTGAGCTAAGTCTCTAATTTTATAATTTTCTATCTGAAAAAGCAATAGTTCCAGTACCATTTAGTAAATAATCCATACTTTTCCGGGTGATCTGAATTGTCACATATGCTGAGTATCAATTTTCCATATATGTGTAGGTCTGTTTTGGCCTGTATTGTTCTATTGGTCTCTCTGTCTCCATACTATACTCCTACTAGAGGTCTAAGGTCAGGCTTGATATCTGGTTAAGTAAAGATTCTGGAACAAATGAATAACACAATTGAAACATTGCTGTGAGAAGAATATTGGTGTGGCTGTCAACAGAGTAAAAAGGTCAAAGGAAGTATTAAAGCCCACTGGTTTATTTTGGGGAAATGCAATAACCCAGCTAGGATACCACAAGGGCTTACAATAAAGTGATGGCGTTGTGAAAGGAGAGAAAAAGAATTGAAAAGTCATTTCAAAGAAAATATTAACAAAGCCTGTTGAGTGATTGGATACAAAGATTAGGAGAGGGGAAGAAAGCATGTGGTTTTGAGGTTTCAAGGCTGAGTGGCTGTGTGAAATGATGAGTTACGTCACAGTGATGTTTTAACAATGAAGTATATTAGGTAAGAGGTCTAGGCCACGGATACATTGTTGGACTTTGCAGGCCTTCTTAGAGGTGACCTGGAAGGGATTTTTAAAAAGGAGGACCAAAGGTCTAAGTTTGATGGGGAGGGAATTTTCCAGTTTAGGGGAAGAACAAAGAAGGGGAGAACCTCTGAGAGGTAGGATAACCAACATAGCGTGTTATAACCTTAAGGATGTTTTTGACTGGACGATGCGGGTCCTATTGGCCCAACACGTTTGAGTTCCCCAAAAGGTATGAAAGTAGAACTGTGTTTTGTTTCTGTGATAATCTTCAAAGTCCTCAGAACAATTCTGGTGTCGCGCAGGGAGTATTTAAAACATACTCCTTGATGGACTTGGCAAAAGATGCCCCCAATCCATCGTGTCTTTCGCTGCAGTTCCCCAGGTTGGCCGCAGGGGGCGGAATCTGCGGCGGCCTGGAAAACTGGCGGGGGAGAGAGGCGCCGCTCTCTCTCGGGTCAGATTCTCGCCTCCTGGCTCCCAGCTCCTGGCGCCGAGCTGTTTCTCAAAGAACTCGCAGCTGAGTCGGGTGGGTGTCGGGGCACTGGAGGAAGTGTCTTCGGAGCCACCCGCAGTCCGCAGCGCCACTGAGCCTGGAGGCCGCTGGGATGGAGCCACCACTCCCGGTCGGAGCCCAGCCCCTTGCAGTATCCGCCTAGGAGAAGGAGGAAGGGAGGCCGCGCAGGGCTGGGGTGGGGGTCTGGGGGATTGCGGATCAGCGCAGGACCAAGGTGCCGTGAGGCCGGAATGCTGACCATAGCTGGGGAGAGGGTTGCCACCAGACGCGACGTGTGCGGGAACGAGGGAGGATGGCCCGGGGCGGGGTGGGGGGGGGGACTTCCACCGCCCCGCAACGCTTCACCCTTCTCCGGCCGTGCTTCGAAAAAGGAGACCCTTAACTAGAGCCCGCATACTATCCAGGGTTTGGAGATGAAGGGTCCTCTCCGGGAGCCCTGCACCCTGACCCTAGCGCAGAGGAACGGGCAATATGAGTAAGTAACCACCTGATTCCCAGAGAGAGGAGCCTGCCATTACCTCCCAAGTCCAAACCGCGCCTTGCCACCCACTCTCCTCTCACGGAGGCCGCCGCGCGGGCCACAGGTTCATGCCTAAGTGTGAAGCGCGATTGCTCTCCAGCCACAGGGCTTTGTCCCCAACTTCCAAGCCAGTGGACTGCTCCTGGCGGGGAGGCTCTGTCGTAGGATTCAATGGGCGGGGAAGCACGGAAGCCTGGGTTCTTATTTCCTGCCCTGGCATTGACTTGCATTGTGTAACCTTGGGCAATAAGGCTCTCTGGGCTTTAGTTTCCTCATCCGTTGAGTAAATGCATTGACTGCCTTGCTTTATAGCCTTTGGAGGTATAACCGGGGAATAATAAATGCAAAAGTGGTGCACAAAACTGGAAATGCGTCATTGTTAGTGTTACACAGACTTTTCTTAATCTCATTCAACTGGTTCCTCCAGTCCCCTACCCTCAAATTCCACTTGCTTGAAAGCATATTCATTAATTCAGTTGTGGGTTAGTGGAGGCCAGTAACTACCCCACTCAACTGTTGGAGCAAAAAGGTAATGAAACATAGAAATATAAATAATAAGAAATATAAATATAAGCATTTTATCAGTTCGTATTACCTCCCACTCTGCCTTGGACATAGAGGCTCAGTAAATACTGTTGACTGGTTGAGGAAACGATTATTTTTATATCACCATAGCCACAAATGTTTATCTTAGAAGTATCCATGGTGGCCATTACATATCATAGGTCCTCATCCCTATGTGTTCACCAGTTTCTTGAAATCAAAATTTTTCCCAGTTTAAAAATTGTTGGTCACTTGAATCATGTTATCTCCTAACATTGAATTCAGCCTAAAATCAACTTTTCTTAGTCCTTTTTAAAAATCCTCTGTTTATGCTGTTTTTCGTAGAAGAAAAATCTGGCTGAGACTATTCCTGTCACTGTAACTGGACATCAACAGGTTCTGCGAAGTAGCTCTTTCCTAGGTCCTGCTTAATCAGTTCTGTTGATTTGAGAAATTCATGCTATTTTTCATCAAATCCTGGAAGACCAGTTTAATAAAATTAAATTCAACAGAAAAGTAACTTGAAAAGTGAAACACCACTACCACTTCCAAAGTTCAGAATGGGGTAGAGAGATGTGACTGTTGAGCAAACCAGCAAATTGTTTGTTTCTTGGCTTCCTCTTCTGTTAAAACAAAATTATGAGAACTGAATAGAACAGCTACATTGTTGAAATGACTACATCCCAGGCTATGTCTAGTTCTTTGGTTCAATAGGTTTGGAACTCTGTTCGACTTATAAGGAAAGTGAGCAGCTGGCCTTGACATTAGTGCCTTGTCCTATCTGGCCTCTTGTACTGTTAAACTTGGCAGTGGTAGCTCTCCTATTTGTATCTTCCTAACAGAAAAAATCAAATTCTTGTGTTCCAACTATATATAAGTTATGAGAGTGTCACAACAACTAACACTTGATGGTTTGACATGTCAAGTACTGTTCAAACACTTTTTACTAATTAGTTAATTTAACCCTCATAATATTATCATTTCTCTCTTACAGAATTATCGGTTAAGAAGTAACATAGCTGAGATCTGACCCTATAAAACCTATTTCAGAATTACATTGAGAAGTTGCTTTCTTTTTCTTTTTTGATACTGGGTATTGAACCCAGGGGCATTCTACCTCCAAGCTAAACCCTCAGCTCTTTTTTATTCTTTATTTTGAAACAGGGTCTCACTAAGTTCCTAAGAGTCTTACAAAGTTGCTGAGGCTTTCCTCAAACCTGCCATCCTCCTGTCTTAGCCTCCCAAGTACTGGGATTACAGGCATGTGCCACTACATCCAGCAAAAAGTTTCTTTTTTTTTTTCTTTTCTTTCTTTTTTGTTTTTTGTTTTGTTTGGGGGCTTTGGGGAGTTTTTTGTTGTTGTTTTTATGGTACTGGGGATTGAATCCAGAGGCATTCTGCCTCTGAGCTATACCCCCAGCCCTGTTTTACCATTTTATTTAGAAATAGGGTCTCACTAAGTTCTGGAGGGCCGAGGCTGACTGTGAATCTGTGATCCTCCTGTCTCAGCCTCCCAAGTACTGGGATTACAAGCGTGTGCCATCATGTCCATCTGAGAAGTTTCTTTTGAAATAATTTACTGAAGACACTAATACCATGTATAATCCTCAAATTCTTTTCTCTTGACTTTTGAGTACCTTCTGATTTGAATGTCCAAAACTTTACTTTGGATCTTTTTTATCCTAGAACTTGCAGTCTATCTTAATTTCTAGATCTGTGGTTCCTACTATCAAGCATAGGAGAAATTTACTTGAGAGATCAAAATTATAATTAAAAATACATTTTTTGGAACCAGAATCAAATACTAAGATTCATTTTTCAAGGATAAAAGGTTATGACAGAACCTGTCCTTAACCTATAAACCTTCCTTGAACAGATCTTTTTAGGAAGATTGGCATTCATGATTTATCACTTTTCTGTTAGACAACAACCAAATTCTGATTACCATTGTTTTGCTATATGCCTGTTATTATTATTATTATTATTATTATTATTATTATTATTATTTTGTGGTACTGGGGATTGAACTCAGGGGCATTCTACCTCCGAGCTATACCCCCAGCCCTATTTTTTATTTATTTTGAAACAGGGTCTCACTAAGTTGCTGAGGGCTTCACTAGGTAGCTGAGGCTGGCCATGAACCCAGATCCTCTGGTCTCAGCCTCCCAAATGCTGGGATTACAACCGTGTGCCACCATGCCAGGCTTATATGCCTATTATTTTAATCTTTCTATTCTTTTTTTTTTTTTTTTTTGCGGTACTGGGGATTGAACTCGGGGGCATTCTACCTCCGAGCTACACCCCCAGCCCTATTTTTTATTCTTTTATTTTGAAACCGAGTCTCACTAAGTTGCGGAGTGCCTCACTAAAGTAGCTGAGGCTGGCCGAGAACCCGGATCCTCCGGTCTCAGCCTCCCGAATGCTGGGATTACAAGCGTGCACCACCACGCCCGGCTTTATCTTTCTATTCTTAAATAATTGTTTAGGTAGATTTTTGTATTTTATGCTTCTTAGCGATACTCTTTTGCTACAGTTTTATTTAGTGGCTAATATATAATAGATATTCAGTAAATATTTGTAGAATGCACTTAAATTCTCAATTTATCTGATTTACAATGGTTTTAACAACACAGTCCAGTTGAAGCTTTATTGCTACTGATCAACACCATTTCTAGTCTACATATTTTGAGATTGTAGTGGTTTGTATTCATTTTTCTCAAAGAAACCTCTTCCTCCTTGACCTTTGGTTTCTTCTCAGCCTTTTATCTAGTTTCTAGTCTTCATCTGGGTTTATAAGACTCTCTGCTCAGCTCATGAACTTTCAAGTTTTGAAAGTGGCCTGCCCCATATTTCTGTAATCACCTTAAAATATAAATTTCTATAAATTAGGTAAGCAGGGTCAGAGCAGAGAAACAGCATTAATACTTTTATTTCCATTCGTCCTATCTAAGCAATTACTTTTCCTGAATTATCCCCTTAAAATTTAACACATTTGAAAAAAATCAAAAAACAAAACAAGCCCTTTATAATGATAACAAAGTAGAAATCAAACCCTTAAGACAATGACATTTTTAGTGTCAGAAGTTGAACAGTTATATTTAGAAATTCACCTCTGCTCATAGCTTAATTAAGCTAGTTGACTTATTCAACCAGTATTCATTGAGTATCTTTTCGGCTACAGACAAAATGGGGTGCTTGCTTTCAAGGAGCTTGAATCAGTGAGAAAATAATATAACTAGAGTGTGTAAATTCTCTACTAAAGCGACAGGAAAAAGGATAAGTCCACTGGTTCTACTTGGAAATACTAGATGTCTTGAAAAAGGAGGTGATATTTAAGCTGTGTCTCAGTAAGAAAAGAGGAATGTTCCAAGTTAAAAAATTGCCTGAAGAGTGTTTGACTTTGGAGAAGATAGTTCAGAATAGCTTATTACCTAGTAGGTTATACCTTGATTTGATACTTATCTAAAGATAAGTAATAAATGCAAATGAGTATTTGGGGAGTACACATGGACTTAGAAGTCCTACATTTCATACTGGAGAGCTATGTTCTGTCATATTTACATAAGAAATACCAGGAATAAGTTGGAAACTAGAGGACAAATACAAAAGATGTGAAGGCAGTCCATTCGTGACATCTTCTACCTTGTTGGTTACTGGGTTATTTTGATGGATCCAGCTGGCTGGGTACCCCTCTCACTCCTTTATGAACCTGCATGCTTGTTTGATAAGATAGAACCATTCTTTGGTAAAAGCCTGGGGAATGTAATTGGAAAGCTAACATGAATTTTTAAATTTATTAACACATGTGAGTGTCTGTAATGTGCCAGGCTTTGTGCTAGGTACTAGAAGTACTATGATGAAAAGATAGCCATAGTCCCTGCTATCGTGAAGTTCACATGGAGCTATTAGCTCTTCTCTCTGGTATGCATGCTGTGTAAATCATGCTCTTATGATTGTACACTGTTTTTAGGACATACACTATTATATGTTCTTAATGGCATATAGGATAGTGTGGATGCTCAGATGTTGATTACCACTAACATCCTTTTAGCCCTAGAGCAATATCTAGCTGTCACAATGTTCAGATCTAGGGAACTAGATGCAGCAAGTCTAGTAAATACAGACTAGATTTGTATAGCAAGATAGCAAAGTATTTGTTGCTAAATGTTTGGGAAGGTTATTTTTCAGTAGCTATTCATTGATGCATTTTTCTGTTTCCTAGGTTAATAATCCAGTTGCATGAGAAGGAACAGCATGTTCAAGATATCATTCCTATAAATAGCCACTTCAGATGTGTTCAAGGTACTATCTTTAATTGCTTAGCTAGTTTTGTAATATTTTTCCTTGGTCATTATTACATGTGTGATGCCATATATATTTAAATGTGTCACTGCATGTAAAATAAAATATTTTATTTTTCTAATAAAAAATTGACATTACCATTGAGATGTACATATGTGTGTACATATGTACATGTAAGTATGTATGTATGTATGTATATGCATGTATACTATATATATATACACACATATATGTGTGTGTGCATGTGTATATAACCTATATATGTATGTATGTAGTCTTTTACCTGTGTAGGTAGTCTTTTATGCTGACTGTCCTATATACGAATGTTTTATACTTTTTAAAAATAATTTTTCATTGGTGTACTATAATTGTATATGTTAGTGAGATTCATAATGGTACATCCATCCATGCAAATAACATAGTTTGGTTTGTTTCCATCTCTATACCTCCTCTTTCCCTTTCTTCCTTCCTCCCTTATATGTGTATTTAAATGACATCTTTGGGCTTCACTGACACTCTGCTCATTGTAAAGTATCAAAGTCATTTGGATTCACAGATGTACATTCAGCACTTTGTTCCCAAACAATTTGAAATTAAGATATTTGGCAGCATGCCTTGCCAGATTGTAGTACCTTACATTCAATGTGTTGATTCCCAAACCTTGACATTGGTGAATCATAAGAAAACCAACTCTAGGGAGGAAATATTTGGCCTCCTGCTCTCGAATTTGGGGACTAAGCACAGAAAATCTGTTGTTTCATCTGCTACCGTGAAAATTTTTAAAAAATGGAAGGTTTGTGTAGGAGGTATTGCTTCTGTCATGTCACATTGCTCTAGAAAGGAAATTGATTATTGGAGAACAAATGCATAATGTTTCCATCAGGTCCAATGGTTTTATCAGGCAAAAACATTCTGTATCAATTTTAGCTTCTTGAAAAACTTGAATCCCACCTTGAGTAGATTCTTTATTAAACTACATTGAATTTTTTATCACACTTGTAAAATACATACTGTATAAAGTTTGGAAAGAGCAGAAAAGCATAAAATAAGCCCTAAATTCCCATCCTTAAGAAATAAATGTTTAACATTTTCCTTTGTGCTACACATAAAACTTTCGGGGTAAGCAGGACTCATCCTGTACAATTTTTTTTTTTGTCAGTTCCACATGACATTATATGATGAGTGCTTTGCATGCTACATTGTATGGAAAGCTACATACTATTGGCTAATGGTTACTAATAGCTACATACTATTTCATTTTAAGAATGGCACATAATGTAATTATTCTCCTGTGGTTGACATTTGGGTTATTTTTCACTAATATAAATAGTAATGTCATGAACATCTTTGTATATGTCTTCCTGCGTATCTCTTATTTCCCCAGGACTTATTCCTATAAGTGAAAATAGTCAGTGGGTATGACTTAAGAAAGCATGTGGAGCCAGATGTGGGGCCCATACCTGTAATCCCAGTACTTGGGAGGCTGAGACAGGTTCAAGACCAGCCTCAACAACTTAGTAAGGTCTTCTGAAACTTAATGAGGCCCTTTTTCCAAATAAAAAAATAAGAAATAGGCTGGAGGTGTAGCTCAGAGGTAGAATGACCCTGTGTTCAACTCGTAGTACCACACACACACACACACACACAACACACAAAAGATAGCATGTTAAAAAGAAAAGAGAGCGTGTATAAAGAATTAAAATACCTAGAGGAATGAAGTTACAGGTATTTAACATATCCTGTGTAAGAGAGACATATTAAACAAGGCACTTGCATGCCATGGTAAGTTGCTATGTTCACCTCACTTTTAAATTTGTGGCCCTATATTGAGAAGCCAAAGAACCTGGCTTTAGAGTAGTGTCCTGTTAGCTTTCTGCCTTTTTCTACTACTTTGAAAGTCTCTTTTACCCTATTTCTCTTAGTACTGTTTTTAATAAGAAATAGATAATTGTTAGATTGTAGTGCTGCTGCTTGAGATCAGGAAAATACGTGCAAAAACACCATAGTTCTCCAGGAAAAAATGAGAAGTTACGTCCTTGAGTTATCACTTCCTGTTTCCTGACTTGTACATCTATTTGGAAAACTGCAAACTCTCAGGTTTTACAAAATTAAAAAGTACTGAATAACTGTGATGAATATATAAGACCTATGTCCTGATGCCCTATTTAGTTCACCATGCTAGTACTAGTATGTTCCCATGTTAGACAACTTAGTTCTTTACCATTTGCTTCTGTTGTTCCTGAATAATGAAGCTAAATATACAATCCAGGGAGCTAGAATTCTGAGACTACTCCATCTGACCAATGTAGATGCACACTAATCCCAAGGAATCAGTACTAGGGTTCAATTAGCAGATGCTGTTGGTCAAATCCAAAGAAGTCAGAGAAGAGATGGGTTGGATCTAGACACTAGTGGCAAGGAAGGAAGTCCAAGAAAGACATCAAGAGAAAAGAGAACTCTGAATGTACAAACTGCTTTGTGCTGTTTTGTTCATTGACACATAATAATTGTGAAAATTTGTGGGATACAGCATGATAATTTGATACATGTATACAGTGTGATAATTTGATACATATATACAGTGTATAATAATTAAATCAAGGTAATTAGTATTTCTCTATGTTGGGAACCTTCAAACTCCTCTCTCTAGTTATTTTAAGATATGTAATAAATTGTTGTAACCTGTAGTCACCCTGCTATGCTATAGGACACTAGAACATATTCCTCCTAACTGTACTTTGGAATGCATTATCCAACCTCTTTATCCCTTTTCCCCCCTACCCTGCCTAGCCTCTAGTGACCACTATACTATTCTCCACTTTTATGAAATAAACTTTTTCTTATTACACGAAAGTAATAAGATGCCATATTTGTTCTTCTTTGCCTATCTTATTTCATTTACTATAATGTCTTCTAGTTCCATCCATGTTGCCACTAATGACAGGACTTCATACTTTTTATAGCCAAATAATATTCCATTGCATGTATATAGATACATACATACATACATACATACATACATACATACACACATACACACTATGTTTTCTTTATCCACTCACCCCTCTAGCAACACCTCTGTTGGTTCCATATCTTGGCTATCGTGTCTAATGCTGTAATAAACACAGAAGTGCAAGGGTTTTTATACTTGTTGTGTAAGATAGTCCTTGGCCCCACAGGTGTGAATGGAAGCCTGAAGGCAAAGAACTTCAGGTGTACTCTGCTCTTATATAAGGCAGGAGCAGAGGTAATAAGATCACAGGGAAATTTTCAGAGACTAGACCTGAGTTGGAAAAAGCAGTTCACCTGAAGGCCTTCCGGGTCACTTCCTTAGTTCTCTATAAGAAGTATCCAATTGACATTATATTAAATCAGTATGTTATAGTTGAGGAGAATTAAACTTGCCTTCACTTGAAGGAACATGTCATTATGTCATTATTTGCTTTCAGGAACTCTATTTGGTTACTCATTCATTTTTCATTTCTCATAGTCTTAAGAACCTAGTGCTGTTAAAATTCTTTTTAATAAAATGTTAAAACAAAAGAGCAAAGGGTTTTTATCTGTGTTCTCAGGCCTAGAAGTAGTGACTGAGAGAAGCAGTTATTTTTTAGGCATATATTTTTTATTATAATGAATGACTTTCTCTTATCTTGTTCTCTTTTTCCCCATCAGAAGCAGAAGAAACTCTTTTGATTGACATTCCTTCAAACAGTGAGTGTTTTTCTGAATGGTGTTGACTTTCATTCAACAAATATTTATTTGAATACTCAGTGAATTTAAGATACCTTGGGCACATCTTGTATTTTACCATTGTATCCTGTAGCTTCCCATTTTTTAGGGGGGAGTGCTGGGGATTGAACCTAGGGGCATGCTACCTCCAGCTACACCTGCAGCCCTTTTTAAAATTGTTTTGAATTTTGAAACAGGGTCTTGCTAAGTTGCTGAGGCTGGCCTTGAACCTAAGGCTGAGAAAGGAGGATTACAGGTTCGAGGCCAGCCTCAGCAACTTAGCAAGACCCTGTTTAATACTCAGGCAATGGGAAATACATATTTACACTGAAATCTGGCTTTCCTGACAAACCCAGAGTCCACCTCCTGTAACATAATGAGTTCTATAAGGGTTTATGTATGAAGCCCAAGTACTGGGATAATGGGTGTGTACCACCATGCCCAGCTTGGTTTCCTATTTTCTTAAGGCAGCCCTATAAATAGCATTATTTAGGCTATGTATGTCTAAGAAAAAACCAGAAGGCTGGTAAAAATCATTACAAAAATTGAAAATATGATTTGCTTTTTTGCTGCTGAAATTGTTTGAGCTACCAGTATTGATATCAATTGAATCATTGCTGTGGAGCTGATAATTGTAGGAAGGGCTACTAAAGTGTTTAAAGCACTTAAGGTTTATGGGTGGTTTTTGTTATTAAACAGCATGGTGTTGTATTTTAAAGCTTTTATCCTACACTTCTTATTTTTTCATGTTGAATCATAATGTTTTCATTTATTTGCTGTATTATTTGGATAAATTGTTTGTCCAGGCATTTTTTTTCTTTCTTAAAATAATTTTGGTCTTTGATTTAAGTCCCATCCCCTCAAGGCATCCCTTTATCAGAGGGAACATGGTCTTCCTTTCCGCTGTTTCTGTTCTCTCATTTTTATCTGTTTGAAATAAATAATCTTCGACTTTCTTTGCAAGCTGTGCTTTGTTTATCATCTAATTGTACTGTGTTATGGAGAGGAGAAAATGGACACTTGATTGCTACTGTGACTACTGTGCGGTTGCTATGAAAAAGAATATCTGACTACATGAATCTAAATCAAACGGGTTGCCTTATCTCTTAGTTGAGTCCTTGGATGAATGGGATTTGGCACTTAGCTTAGAGCTACAGGTTACACATAATTTTGTTTAGATGCTGACCTTGCCTTTGACAGTATTAATTTGTATTGAATAGTTTAGGTAGATCTTTTCTAGTTTGAGTTTTATTATTCTTATCTTTAACTATGAATTTTGGAAGTCTTAAGGGCTTATCCTGAATGCTAAGTAAAGCTAGCTGCTGGCTTCTGTTGCAGGTATCCAAGAGAGACAATAACTCAGTATCTATGCCTTGTTGTACTTAGAAGAAAACAAAACCAACATTAAAATAGAAAAATTAGAGCAAAGGCACTTCTGCAGTGACTGGCATTGCTGTTGAAATAAGATATTGAAATGTCCTATTCTTGGTATAGAAAGGTTTTTGACCCAAAGCTGAGAAGTTACACTGAGCTATGCCTTTTCTCTTAGAAACACTAAATTTATGGCAATAGTTTTGTTGTAACCTCTCCTGCATAGAAATTAGCTATGTGTTTCTATGTAGAGTTCAAGTTAACTGGATTATAGGGGAGGGGGAATAGTTCATTGACTACTTATAAAATCTTTGTTATCTCTACCAATTTAGTAATGATCTTCATACATAAACCCTTAGAAAACTCAATATGTTACAGGAGGTGGACTCTGGGTTTGTCAGGCAAGCCAGATTTTAGTGTAAATATGTATTTCACATTACCTGGGTATTAAACACTTAAAATAATATTTTTCTGATTATAGGGTTAATTCATTTTCATTATGCAGACTTTATAAAGTCAGAAAAATTTGAAGTATGAATTTTTTTTTTAGTGGTCCTGGGGATTGAACCCAGGGGTGTTCTACCTCCAAGCCATACCCCCAGCCCTATTTTATTTTTTATTTTGAAACAGGATCTCAGCCAGGCACACCTGTAATCCCAGTACTCAGGAGGCTGAGATAGGAGGATTACCGGTTTACGGCTAGCCTCAACAACTTAGTGAGGCCCTCTGCAACTTAGTAAGATCCTGTTTTCCTGTTTCAAAATAAAATAGGGCCAGGGGTATCACTCAGAGGTAGAATGCCCTTGAGATAAATCCCCAGTACCAAAAAAAAAAAAAAAAAGTCTCACTAATTTGCTAAGGGCTTTGCTAAATTGCTGAGACTGGCTTTGATCCTGCGATCCTCCTTTTTCAGCCTCCCAAGTACTGAGATTACATGTGTGTGCTACCACACCCAGCTTGAAGTATGAAATTAAAAATTTTCTCCTCCAATCTAGAGATTACCACTCTGGTTAATATTTTTATGAATTTCCTTCTAGTCTTTTTTTATATTTTCCCATAATTGAAATCCCTATAGACGCATTCTACCTCTTAGCTACACCCACAGCCTTTTTTATTTTTATTTTTGAAACAAGGTCTTGCTGAGTTGTTGACGTCCTCACTAAGTTGCTGAGACTGGCTTTGAACCTGCTGTCCTGTCTCAGCCTCCCAAGTACTGGTACAGGTGTGCACCACCATGCCTGTCCCTATATATAGTTTTTTGTTATTGTTTTTGTAGGGGAGGGTTGTGCTTGGGTTGTGCTAGGGTTGTGGAGAGAGAGAGAGAGAGAGAGAGAGAGAGAGAGAGAGAGAGAGAGAGAGAGAGTTAGAGTTGTACTTGTGATTGAACCCAAGGGCATCGTACCTGCAGGCCACTCCCTAGCCCTTTTGTTGTGTTTGTGTGTGTGTGTGTGTGTGTGTGTGTGTGTGTGTGTAGTGGTATACTGGGGATTGAACCCAGGGACATTCTACCTCTGAGCTACACCCCCAACCCTTTTTATTTTTTGTTTTGAAATAGGGTCTCCCATCGCCTGGCGTGGTGGCGCACGTTTGTAATCCCAGCATTTGGGAGGCTGAGACCGGAGGATCTGAGTTCTCGGCCAGCCTCAGCTACCTAGTGAGGCACTCCGCAACTTAGTGAGACCCTGTTTCAAAATAAAGAATAAAAAATAGGGCTGGGGGTATAGCTCGGAGGTAGAATGCCCCTGAGTTCAATCCCCAGTACCACCAAAAAAAAAAAATGAAATAGGGTCTCCCTAGGTTGCTGAGAGTCTTTGTTGCTGAGGCTGTCCTCAAACCTGTGATCCTCCTGTCTCAGCCTCCCAAGTACTGGGATTACAGGTCTATACCACCACTCCAGGTTACTTTTTTTTGTTTGTGTTGAAACAGAGTCTCACTAGGTTGCTGAGAGTTTCAGTACATTGCTGAGGCTATCTTCAAACCTGCGATCCTCCTATCTCAGCCTCCTAAGTGCTAGGATTATAGGTGTGAGCCACCATACTCAGCAGCCCTTTATGTATATTTTTTTATCCTGCATTTTCACTTAATATTATAACATTTTCCCATTTCACTTAAAATTACTTTAAAACATTATTTTAATGACCAATATTTCACTATAGGTATATGCCAAAATTTATTAAATTAACTCCATTATAATAATTAAGTCACTGTCAGGGAACATGGTACATCTCTCTCTACTAGGGTCATGTTTTATATCTCTCAGTAAGATTTTATAGTTTCTTCATATATATCATATTTTTAGGTTAAGAATTTTATGATGAATTTTATTTGTTGGTATTATAAATGGATTTTTTCTGTCATCTTCTAATTGCTTAGTACTAGTACAGAACAGCTGGTGAGTTATGGATATTTATCTTTTATTCAGCCACTTCATTGTAATTTATTTTAATATATTTGCTGTTTATATTCTTTCTTTACTTTGATAAATAGCCTTAATCATTTGCAAATAATAATTTTGTCTCCTTCCTAGGAGTATAACTACTAGTTTTGCTTCATGTTTTATTACAGCAATGTGAATCTTGGGACCAGAATTAACTAATTATGATGATCCTAGTCTACTTCCTGATTTCAGTGAAAATGCTTCCCATGGTGTTTCACAGTTAAGGATATTCTTGCCTGTTGACTAACTCTTGTTGTTGTTGTTGCTTAAAAAAAGCATATTAAGAAACTGCATTTATTTCAAGTTTGTGTGTTCTTAAAAACCATGAAAATATACTGAATTTTATTATATATCTTTTCAGTATTTATGGAGATGGTTATATTTTCCTTCTTTATATTTTTACAACCTATTGATGGAACTATATTAGAGTAATTTCTTAATGTTAACCTTCCCAATTTATCTGATACTCAACGAATATTTGTTTAGTACCTTCTATTTGCCAGACTCAGTTGTAACTGCTACAGAATCATTAGAGAACAACATAGATAAGGTTGTTACTCCTGCTTTGTTTCTTGTCTCTGTGCTGTTTGGTATTAGAGCCACATAGATGCCTATAATTCATTAATTCATTCTAAAACATATGAATACCTTTTATGTGTCAGGTGCCATGTTAGGCTCTAGGGCTAAAGCAGAAAACATCACACTTTCTTTGAAATAAAAGAAGGCCAAGGGTGCCTGGAACAGGGCCTGAGCACCAAAGCAAGTCAGGCTAGGGCCAGATCCAGGAGAATCCTAGTTATTTAAAAAAATGAGAAGTGATGGATTTTGTACTGAAGTGCCATCATGGAAGCAGAAAGATCAGTTTGGAGGCTATTTCAGTAGTGTCAGCTAGAAGTACGGTGGTGATAAAAATGGAGAAAAGAGCTGGGCATGAAAATGGAGAAAAGAGGCGGGTGTGGTGGCACATGCTTGTAATCCCAGTACTTGGGAGGCTGAGATAGGTTTGATGACAACCTCAACCTAGTGAGACCCTGTTTCCAAATATGAAATAAAATTGGGCTGGGGTATAGCTGGAAGGTAGAATGCTTCTGGGTTCAATCCCCAGTACCACAAAAATAAATGGAGAAAAGTGGACACTTTTTAAAAAAATTGGTGCACTGTAATCATACATCTTTGTTAGGTACAATCTGAAAAAGGCATACATGCACACATTTCTCATTTAACCTTTCCCCAATTCCCACCCCACTCCCTTGCCCTCCCTCCTTCTCAAGTTCAGTTTAGTGATTGACTCTGATATGTTCACGAAAGTACATCATGTGCATTAGGGTGTCCCCCCTCCCTCCATCACCTTCTGTTAAGTCAAATTCTTTGCTCAACTAAGGTTTCTCCTTCTTCCTCTGGAGTCCCTCTTATGATCCAGCAATACCACTCCTGGGTATCTACCCAAAAGAATGGAAATCAAACTATCAGACCGATGCATGTGTATCTATGTTTATAGCTGCACAATTCACAATTGCCAAACTATGGAACCAGCCAAGATGTCCATCAACAGATGAATGGATTACAAAACAATGGGATATGTACACAATGGAATTTTACTCAGTCATAAAGAAGAACAAAATCATGTTATTTGCAGAGAAATGGATGGAACTAGAAAATATTATGTTAAGTGAGATTAGTCAGTCACAAAAAGTAAAAAATCATATGT
Organism: Graphiurus murinus; assembly: GCA_004027655.1. Classification (NCBI taxonomy): domain Eukaryota; kingdom Metazoa; phylum Chordata; class Mammalia; order Rodentia; family Gliridae; genus Graphiurus; species Graphiurus murinus. Next base: position 92,658 of record PVLC010001042.1, read on the forward strand.
TCTCCCTAATATGTGGAAGCTAGGGAGAAAATGAGACATAAGTGGACACTTTTGATAGATATCATTAGAGGTAAAAATCAATAGGAATTGGTTTGGATATAGGGGGTGAGAGAAAGAGAAGTATCAATGATGAATCCCAGGTTTCTGACATGAATATGGATGATGGTACCATTTCCATAAATACACTGCAGAAAAAAATTTTTCCTTTGAGTGGCTGTCATGAATTCAGTTTTAGCCTTATGTAGTTGGAATGTCTTTGAGAAACTTGAATGTAGATGATAAATTGGCAGCTGGATGTATGCATCTGAAGCTCAAAAGAAATACACAGACCACTAGCACATAGAATTTATTCAAAACCATGAGAAATAATGTCATTGCATATAGAGCTGTGCTGTATAATATAATAGCTGAGAATGTAGCTCAGTGGTTAAAAAAAAAAAAAAAACAGGAAATCCTGGGTTCAGTCCCTAGTATCACAGAAACAATAGGTAGTCGCTAGCTCCATGTGCCTCTTTACATTATTTAGAAATTCAGTTCCTCAGTTGCAATAGTCACATTTCAAGTGCTCATTGGCCACATGTGGTTATTTTGTTACTACATTGGACAGGATAGCTGTAGAACACGGCCATCATCACAGAAAGTCCTATTGGACAACACTAGTATAGAATGAGAAAATGATTTAGGATTAAACTCAGAGAACTCTACTTATTAAAAGTTAGATAAAGGAGGTGATACTTCAAAGGACACTGAAAATTAGTGACCAGAGAATGAAAGACAACTAGATGAGTATAGTATAGAAACCTTTGGAAGAAATTATTTCAAGCGGTGATCAACTTTTGATTTCTGCTGATAGTTCTAATGAGGTGACTGAAGAATATCCATTGATTTTAACAATGCAGAAGTTACTGGTGACCTTAAAGCAATTACAGAAAGGTGGTGGGTGTGGAAGTTATATTGGAAAGTATTAAAGAGATGGAGGGGAGTTAGCAAGTATTTACTGTATGTTTTTTAAAGAAGCTTGACTTTGGAGAGGAATATAGAAATGGACTGGAGTTGGAGGGAGCAAGAAGGTTTTTATTTTGCAGATTGGTAAGACACAGACATGATTTAATACTGGTGGGAAGAAGTTTGAGAAAGAGAGAGGATAAATATATGGGGTCAATCTAAGGAATGATTGTGAGTACACGATTCCTGAGAGAATTGGAAGAATTAAAAATGAATGTGTAGCCGGGCATGGTGGTGCACGCTTGTAATCCCAGCATTTGGGAGGCTGAGACCGGAGGATCCGAGTTCACGGCCAGCCTCAGCTACCTAGTGAGGCATTCTGCAATTTAGTGAGACCCTGTTTCAAAATAAAGAATAAAAAATAGGCTGAGGGTGTAGCTCGGAGGTACAATGCCCCTGAGTTCAACCCCAGTACCACAAAAAAAAAAAAAAAAAGAATGTGGTCTTGATAGGAGAAATCCTTTTCCCTGTATCAGAAGGGAGTGGAAGAGATCAGTACAAATTCCATGTGATGGCTTCTTTTTTCAGCTTGGAATGAGAGGCCATTAGAAGAGAGGAATCCAAAGTCTGAGGATAAATGAGAAAGTGTGAAATAATTGTTCCAGATAATAGTAGGAGACTATTTTCACGGTCAGCTTTTCTCCTACTACTATGTGTCCTAGGATACAGGGCCTAGTTGAAGTTGGCAATCACGAATATATGATAGCAAGTCTGTGTGTGTGTGTGTGTACACCTGTGTGTTTACTTCCTCTGGTTGTTCAGGTACAAAAGTATAGAAAAGGCAATTAGTTGGATTTCTGAAGTTTGGGATTTAGCCAGGTAGTGCCATGGGAGACCAGAGGTAAGACTGTTGTAGGTTTTTGCACCAGAGTATAATGATGGCATCTGTTTGAGAAAGGGGGAAGTGAAAGCAAGAGGGAGCTGGTGAATAGTGAGAAAGTGGTGGAATCACTGGGCTAAAGGTTCCCATGAGAGCAAAGAATAATCACAGTGGAGATAATGAGCAAGTAAAGAAACAAGGGGTATTTGAATTCGAGATTTGCGAGGTGGTAATGTTTCTGGGATGACAAAAATCTAGTGCTTAAATGAATGAGTTGCAATAGAGACTGAGGGCAGAGGTAAGAGTGAGAAGGTTGAAGGTTTTGGTGGGGTTTTCTGTGTTGATTTTAAAGGGACCCAAGAAAGAAGCTGGGCACAGGGGCACACACCTGTAATCCCAGTACTTGGGAGGCTGAAATAGGAGGATCACAGGTTTAAGGCCAGCCTCAGCAACTTAGCAGGCCCTGTTTCAAAATAAAACGAATAGAAAGGGCTGGGGGTGTATGTAGCTCAGAGGTAGAATGCCCTGGGTTCAATCCCCAGTTCCAAATTAAAGTAAAGCAAAGCAAAATAAAATAAATGGGCCCAAGATAATGACACAAGTTTGAGAAGAGAGAAAATCTTAAGCATTGGGTATTGGATCCTAGATTCTGAGGTTTCAAGGAGGGTGGTGAATGACAGTCTCATAGAGGAGGGAAGGGAAGAAGATGGTATGGGCCAATGGGTGAGCCTCAAAGGGAGAAAAGGGTCTTTCCTGAGGTAGGAGAAAGGGGACTAGTCTGGAGATGGTATGAGAACAAATAAGAACACTAGTCATAAATCCCATTAGGTGTAAGCCAAACAGTAGAGAAAAGGAGAGGAGATTGCATTTGACTCTGATTTTCAATCTGGACATACAGTAGAATCAATTGGGGAGTGTTTTTTTAAAACTACCGGTGCCTGGGCTTCACCCCCAGAGATTCTCTTTTAATTGTCCTGGGACAAGGCCCAGGTGGCAATATTTTCCTAAAATGCCTCTGGTTATTATAATGCATCCATAGTTCAGAGTCAGAGACTGTTCCAGTGAAATGGAAGATGTAGGAATGTTTGCCAATCACAGAGGGCTAGAGGGTTTTGAAAGGAAGGAGAAGAGTTGCTTGGGTCGTGGAATAATTTGTCCTCTTTTCCAAGCAACATGGTGAGAGAGCATCCAATGATATTTTATAAGCAATTTCTGGCCATTAAAAAGGTCAGTTTCATATTTGCCAAAATGTATCTTTCAAGAATTGTGGGAAAGAGAATATTCATTTTTGTTCTAAATTTCTATCGGGTAGAAACTGTTCCTTTTTAACTACTTTGAATATAAATTATCTGAAAAGGGAGGACTTCATATGCCCTGAAGAAAGTTTTCTATCTTCAAGGCTGCTCCTCATTGATACTTTATTCATCCCCCCTCCTTAGTTTTCCTCCTTATAGGAGCACTCTCATTAATTTTCTTATCTCTGGTCAATTTGGGTGCCTCCCTTCACATTTTTCTTCATTTTTATTTCTTTTCATCAGTAATTTTATTTTTCTGTTTAAAGCCTATTATATGAAGAAAGAAAGAACAGGAAATTCAGAGGACAAAAAGAAAACCAAAAGTTCAGAAGTAGATTTCCACCATTAAAAACTAGGACTGTCATTTCATTTTATAATCTTTGTTATTTCCAAGTGTGGAAGAATCAGTTCAATAGTCATTTATTAAATGCCTTCTGTCTGTGAAATCTGACATCATTGACACTTGTAGAATGACCAACCCACCCAGGACTCATTTACATGGAACTTTCTCAATCTTAGCATTGAAAGTGGTGAGTTTTAGGATGCCTCTAAGTCCCAGATTGGTCATCATAGACCATGGAAAATACTGGATATTCTGTATACGCAGCTTGCCTCTTGCAATTAAGGAGCTCATAGTTTCCAGGGGTATAGGAAAGCAGCATACACAATCAGTTAGAATAAGAGTATAAACAAGTATGTAGGTTTCCTGAATCACTATATCCAAACACTTGACCATAGGCCATCAGAAAAGGAGAGACAGGCTATTCTACTTATAAAACATTAAAGCCCAAGGTAACACTTTCTAATTCTACTGTTTTCCAGTTGGCTATTTAAATCAAACCACTACTGGACATATAGATCATTATATAGCTTTTACAAGTTATTCAAAACACATATTTTTCACTTGAGGTAATGAGATCTAGGTGCTTCTTTTCAGAATACTTTGAGCCAATCCCACTATTTTCTTTTTTAATTAATTTGTAAAATTTAATTTATTCTGAACCTATGAACAAACATCCTACTGCCTTTATTCTCTTCACACTTCACATACATGATCTGGATTTGAAATGGTAGGAATTTCCCACTTAGGGATAGGAAGAGGGTGATTAAGGAATTTATTTTTTGCTAGAATTTGGAAGTCCTTGTATTGACATCTGAGAAATAGATCAGAGCACAGGAGACTATGGCTTTAGTATGTGTATTACTAGATCAGACTGCTTATTGACATAGTTCATCAGCCCTAAAAGTACTGTCTTTCCTTAGGCTTGTGATATGAACCTTCTGTTAACCTGATATGTTGAAAATATGATCCCAATACAACATTATCAACATTATATCCCACAGCTATATGTGTATGGTTTTTTTTTTGTTGTTGTTGTTGTTTTTTTGTAGGTGGCTGCAAAATTCGAGTTCAGGGAGACTGGACCAGAGAGCGCCGCTTTGAAATTCCCGATGAGGAACACTGTTTAAAGTTCCTCTCAGAGGTCCTTGCTGCTCAGGAAGGTAACTCAAGACTCAGCAATTGAGCCGGCGTGGTGGCTCACGCTTGTAATCCCAGCATTTGGGAAGCTGAAACCAGAGGATCCAGGTTCGCAGCCAGCCTCAGCTACCTAGTGAGGCACTCTGCAACTTAGTGACACCGGTTTCAAAATAAAGAATAAAAAATAGGGCTGGGGGTATAGCTCGGAGGTAGAATGCCCCTGTGTTCAATCCCCAGTACCGCAAAAAAAAAAAAAAAAGACTCAGCAATTCTATTTCTATTTCAATGAGAGTGAATTATACTGACATGCTAAATCAAAGGCAAGTGGCCATTAGCAAAGTATGTCACCTCTTGAGAACTGATAGCTGTTTTTTTGTTTTTGTTTTTTGTTCCCTTCAGGAAGGAACTGAAGGATAGGTTAGGGAACAAGTCAGTCTATCTTTAAGGACACTGAGCCAGTTTCCAAAATCTTTGGTGTAATAGCATGCATTTTACCGCAGATTGTAATCCTTTTGCCCTCAGATGACCCCAGAACTGCATTTATTTCCTTAGTCTCTTCCTTTACTTTCAAGAATGATGTTGGCCCCTGCACTTAATGGGTGTTGAATGACTGGCTTTTGTGTGCGTGTGTGTGTGTGTGCGTGTGTGTGTGTGTGTGTTACTGAGGATTAAAATTGAACTCAGGGGCATTCTACCTCTGAGCTACACCCCCGGCCCTATTTTTATGTTTTATTTTTTGAAACAGGACCTCACTAAGTTGTGGAGGGCCTCACGAGGTTGCTGAGGCTGGCTGTGAACCCGCGATCCTCCTGTCTCAGCCTCTCAAGTACTGGGATTACAAGCATGTGTCACCATGCCTGGCTAAATGAATGACTTTTGGCTATGGTAAATTCCATTCAGTGCCAGGCTCCCCAGTTTCTGACCATGACCCTTATCTTTCCAGCTCAATCACAACTTCTTGTTCCAGAGCAAAAAGACTCATCTAGCTGGTATCAAAAATTAGATACTAAGGACAACCCTACTGTTTTTTCAGGTACTGAAAATTTTATTTTATTCCTGGTTACTATGATTATTTTAATAAGTAGATTTTATTAGACCAGAAGAGATACGGATTAAATACAATGTCAGACACACTCTCTTATAAAGTGGTTTTGTAGCTTAACAAAGTGGTAAAAAGTACAGACTCCAGAGCCAGATGGCCTGGGTTTGAATCCCAAGTCTGAGACTTACTAGTTCTGTGATCTTGGTCAAGTTACTCCATAACTCTGAAGTTGCATTTCCTTTTCTGTAACAGGACGATTTTTTTTAATCCTTTATTTTGAAACAGGGTCTCACTAAGTTGCAGAGGGCCTCACTATGTAGCTGAGGCTGGCCATGAACCCGGATCCTCTGGTCTCAGCCTCCCAAGTACTGGGATTACAAGTGTGCGCCACCATGCTTGGCAGGATGATTTTTTTTTCAGCTTGGATTTTTTATACATTTCTTGAGTACAACAGGGTTACATAGACATTTATGACATATCGATCATTGTCAGATCACAAATAGCACCACTTCTTTGTTTTACACATATAGCCCACATTCTTAACATAGCCTGGTAAAGCAAACTTTCTAGAGTCATAAAACCATACTCCTTTCGGGTCATATCTTTACTTTCCAAGAAGTAGGAGGGTCTTTCATCTACGCATCCTAGGGGCAATCTCCAGACTTCGAGACACCAATGTAGCCATAGCAGAAGAGTCAGTATAATTGCTCATATATGCAGATAGCAACTGCCATGGGGGAAAGGGCCCAGCTGGGCTCCCACAACTCCCCCGTTTTTATTTTAAAATGCACGAAGGACTGGCCTGTCTTAGGTCATTTCCTACCAGGTGCTTAATCTTACCCGTCATGGGGTCTCGATGAGTTATTCAACAAGCCCTGTCTTAGGTTGATTTGCCCTGAGAAAATCGAACCCGTCATTGACTACCAGGCCCTGTGTAAGGCAGTGCTTGCATTTTTATTCCATGTAAATCTGCTCATATACTAACATAGGCATTGATCACAAGGCGTACAACAAGTGGTAGATTGCATAAACCTAGAATGACTATTGCTGTTGCTACAATAACTCCTCCTAGCAAAGAGGTAAACGAGGGCCAGGTAGTGACCAAGGCTTGAAGCTGATCTACAAATGTCTTAGCTGTTTCTGCCAGGTTAATAGATGTGGGCTTCGCAGTACATAGATCCAAAATCTCCGGGTGTAACTTTAACAAATCTTTTTTTTTTCATCTTTCCCTTATTTGGTGTATTGTAATTATACATCTTTGTTAGGTACAAGCTAGTATAGGTAAAGCCATCCATGCACACAATTCTCATTTAACCCTTCCCCAATTCCCGCCCCACTCCCTCCTCTTCCCTCCTTCTCAAGGTCAGTTTAGTGATTGACTTAGATGTATTCGTTGAAAGTACATCATGTTCATTAGGGTGTCCTCCCTACCCCCTTCACCTTCCGTTAAGTCAAATTCTTTGTTCACCTAAGGATTCTCCTTCATCTAGAGTCCTTCTTATGGGCAGGACGATTTTTAATAGTACCTATCTCATGAGATTTTTGTGATGATTAAGGGAGATGATGTAATCTCAGCAAGGCATTGTGCAATTTTTAATAAATATTAGCTATTATTAGATTCAAGATTAATATAAATTTTTATTGTTCTAATTAGTGTATCAGTGCTTTAGAGTTGGATTTGCTTCTCTTCTTTTTTTGCGGTACTGGGGATTGAACACAGGGGCGTTCTACCTTCGAGCTATACCCCCAGCCTTATTTTTTATTCTTTATTTTGAAACTGGGTCTCACTAAGTTGCAGAGGGCCTTACTAGGTAGCTGAGACTGGCTGCGAACCTGGATCCTTCGGTCTTAGCCTCTCAAGTGCTGGGATTACAAGCGTGCGCCACCATGCCCAGCTCGATTTGCTTCTCTTAATCCAAGTAGTTAAAACCCTTATGGTATCTTCTGTTTAGAAACACTACTGGTCAAATTTTGATCAAATCAAAGCCAGTCTACCCTGGCTATTTGTTAGCTTCCCCTTTCCCCCTTGACTTTGGGTTGTGTGTCTTTCAGGGCTTCTTGGATTTGAAGATAACTTTTCATCTATGAATTTGGACAAGAAAATAAATTCCCCAAATCAACCTACAGGGATTCATCGGGAACCCCCACCCCCACCCCCTTCAGTGAATAGAATGTAAGTCCTATGTTGAAACATTTCCCCTATAGGAGACTTATATTTTAGGCTATTTTACTTTTGAATTCCTCATTTGTTTGCCAGGCTTCCACGTGAAAAAGAACCTCCCAACAAGGAACAGCCCAAAGTGACCAATACCATGCGGAAGCTCTTTGTACCAAATACCCAGTCTGGCCAGCGGGAGGGTCTCATCAAACACATCCTGGCAAAACGAGAGAAAGAATATGTCAACATTCAGACTTTCAGGTTAGTCTCTTACTGAGTTGAAGAAGTTAGGTATAGCCTTTTGATATTCAAGATGTTATCTTAATTAAGAATCAAAGCATGATAAAGGGAATGAAGAGTAATCTGATTCAAGCCCCTGTTTCTATGCTGTGTGTCAATAACATGCATATCCAAAGTAATGCAGATGCTATAATTTCCCTTGGGTTTTCTACCCACTAATAATACCATGTCTACTGGTATTTCTGTCCACTCTTAGGGAACCAAATCAAGCTCACATATACTAGAGAATTGTCCCCTAGCACATTTCATAAGCAAGTGTGTGTATCTATCTGGCCAGCTGAATTTTTTTCCAGCCAATATTGGAAAATTAAAGTCCACCATTACCACTAGACCTTAACTAACTTACTTTGGTAAGTTAACTAAAGAAAGTTTTACCCAGTCCTCTTGATTGGAAGGTCTATCTTGGATTCTTCCCTCTATTATTTTTCATTTCCCCTTTACTCATGTATATCTTCTTCTCTGGACTTGGCATGTGTGGCATATAGCATGTATTTCCAGTGTGTGACACAACACCTCTCTTTGTTATTCATGCAAAGAATGTATACCCTCCTAGTCCAAGACTCCAGTTCCATCTGCTATCCTGTTATGCCTTATTTATTATAATTCAGTCATAACTAAATCCCTATGAGAAAACCTCTAGTTTCTCATATTCCACATGATACTTATATTTGTATGTAAACAGTTAAGACAGTCATGAGTTTTCCTGTCTGTCCCTTAATACTATATCTGCCTCCTCAGAATTTGCTACTCAGATGTCCTTGTAATCCTTTCAGAAGTGAGTTTTTAAATTGAACTTCAGCTCCTTACAGAACAGTTATCCATTTTAGATTAGCTTATAAAATGAAGATACCTTTTTCTCATCCAGAAGCTCTCTTCAAGTAAGTTTGGATGGTATTTAATTGAAAGAAAACATGGTAGAGCAGTTAACTTTGTGTTTTTGTCATAGAGACTTGGCTCCTTTCTGTAGGTTGATTTAGTGTAAAATGTAGAGAAAATAAGCCCACTGCCTTTGTATTCTGCGTGCAAGAGGTTTTTCTTATGTGTGTAGCAAACACTGAGGAATTATGTTAGCTTACTGTGAATATTCCTTTTTATAGAAATGACAAGAAAGACCTTCTCTTTGTTCTTACTTGACTTTTGTTTTTCAATTATTTTTTGATGTTATTTATTAGATTTTTTGTTGGCACTTGGAATGTGAATGGCCAGTCTCCAGATAGTGGGTTAGAACCTTGGCTGAACTGTGATCCGAATCCTCCTGATATCTACTGCATCGGGTAAAGAACACTTCTGAAACTTCCTTTTGGCTATGCCTGGTGTTAATTTACATGGCATTTTGCCTTTTTCTTAAAAAAAAGCCATTTGGGGAAAACTTACTGTGGACTATATATATAAGAGTTAAGTGGTAGGTCAAATTTGTGAGATCAGAATGGAACAGATACCTAGCCTGGTGTAAAGAAATAGCTAGTCCTCTTGAAACCCATAGAAAATGATATTCTTTATAGAAACTGAGACTTGAGGTCAGTTCTAATAGTGACTTTTCCCTGAATTACAAGACCAAAGTCCTACTATTATGCCTTGTGGAAGGTTTTTGTTTATTTTTGTACTAGTGGGGATTCTCTAGGGGAAAAAACCTACTTGTCCTTACTGATAAACTAGGTCAACAGAGCAGTTCTATAAAATTTCTTTCTCCCATTCTTCTTTAGGTGTAATATCTCAGCAAATGGAGCAGGAGGTAGTCGGAGATAATTATGGGATAGGTATAAATCTCATGCCCTTTTTTTCCTCAGATTCCAAGAGCTAGACTTAAGCACAGAAGCCTTTTTCTACTTTGAATCTGTGAAAGAACAAGAGTGGTCCATGGCTGTGGAGAGGGGTTTGCATTCCAAAGCCAAGTATAAGAAAGTAAGTCATATCTAGTCATAGGAGTTATTCCATTATCTGTAACTTGTTCTAAAAAATGGTTTAATTGAATCTATCCCTGTATATAATACTGGGATAGGGCAAACTAATCATTAATACTTTCCTAGGAAGAAGATTTTCCTAAGCTTTTTCATCCTGTGTTTTCATTGTTTCTGTAGCTTTTAGGAGAAAATTGTATTATTCTCATATCAACAAATAATTTAATAATTCCTAAATTTTATGATTCATGCATTAAAAGTTTAAAATTAAAATTGTTCACTGGCATGGTCAGCATTAGTTGTTTTCCAGAAAAACAGTATGAAGCATGAGGTTGCATAGGGTATGCTTTGAAATCAGAACAAGAATAGAAATGTTATGGAATTAAACAAGTTCTAAACTTGGTTGCAGGTTAAGAGTAGAGTTGCCTTTAGCAAAGTAGACCAATTTATTGATATGTAAAAGACATGTGGTAGAGGCATTTAGCTACCAGAAGAGTTATTTTTAGCTAGATGTGGTGGTGCACTCCTGTAATCCCAGTATTGGGGAGGCTGAGACAGGAGGATTGCAGGATTGAGACCAACTACAGTAACTTAACGAGACCCTGTTTCAAAATAAAAAATAAAAAGGGCTGGGGGTGTAGCTCTGAGGTAGAATGCCCCTGGGTTCAATCAATCCCCAGCACCAGAAAAAAAGTTATTTTCATTACAGGGCTCTTTAAAAGGATTAATCTGAACCGGTGAACCAGGCATGGTGGGACACGCCTGTAATCCCAGTACTTGCGAAGCTAAGACAGGAGAATCGCAGGTTGGAGGCCAACCTCAGCAACTTAGTGACACCATGTTTCAAAATAAAACATAAAATAGTGCTAGGGGTATAGTTCAGAGGTAGAATGCCCCTGGCTTCAATCCCTAGTACCACACACAAAAAAGAGTAATCTGAGTAATTTTCCTCTGCAACTTTTAGCTGTTTATGTAGGTAATATAACTCTTGAAGATGTTATTCCTCTCATATATAGGTTTCTTGTTAATACATATCTCAGACATATTTCTAGCTCTAATTCACAGGTTAAAAATACTTGAAGTAAAAAGGGTTGCTGTAGGCACGTGTGGTGGCATGTATCTATTCCTAGTATTTGGGAAGCTGAGACAAGAGGATCTTGGGTTCAGAGCAGCCTCAGCAACTTAGTAAGGCTCTCAGCAACTTAGTGAGACTCTGTTTCAGAGTAAAAAATAAAATAGGGCTGGGGTTGTACCTCAGAGGTAGAACACCCCTGGGTTCAATTCCCAGTACCACAAAAAGGATTGCTATTTATAAATATAAATTTTTTAAAAAATTATAAATCAAAAACTAAGAAGTAGAGGTGGGAGGAAGAAACTGGAATAGCAACCTTGTCTTTATTATTTCAAATTTTAATGTGTTCTTGTTGGCTAAAAGTAATTAAACAAATAGATCTAGAGTTGAGTGTACTCACTGTCACTCAGGCTTCTAATTCTTTTTTTGGTCAGAGCCAGACTAGAGCTTCTCCAGAGTATTTTCATTTCCACATTATGGGGTCCAATAGGAAATTAGAGGATCTTGGATTCAGATTTGGACATCAGTATATCATTTTGGCAGAAATATTAGTTTTAGGAAGTTAGATATGTGCGAAGAGTGGTATTAACATTAATTCTTTATAACTCCCTGTAACTCATAGGTTCAACTAGTCCGCCTTGTTGGGATGATGCTCCTTATATTTGCCAGAAAAGATCAGTGTCGGTATATCCGTGATGTTGCTACAGAAACAGTTGGAACTGGGATCATGGGGAAAATGGTAAGTTACTTTGAAAGTAAACTTGAACATTATGTCCAATGTGAAATTCAACCACTAGCTCTGTGTGCTATGAATGATTACTCTTGCAAACAGGGAAACAAAGGTGGAGTAGCTGTGAGATTCGTGTTTCACAATACTACCTTCTGCATTGTCAATTCCCACCTGGCTGCCCACGTGGAAGACTTTGAGAGAAGAAATCAAGATTATAAGGACATCTGTGCAAGAATGAGTTTTGAGGTCTCCAACCAAAGCCTCCCACAACTGAACATCATGAAACATGAGTGAGTGCTTAACTCTCCCAAGACCTTTCAGTAGTAGGCATAAGAGATTAAATGTGGTGAGAAACTATAGAACTGTGAAAAGTGATAGATTACCACTTAGGGTTTGGGGTCATAAAGAAGAAAGGGTTTTTTAGGAAGAGCAGACTCATTGAGGCAGAGAAATTAGATTTAACATCAGAAGAAAGGTTAGTTGTATTCGCAGAGCATCTAGAATAATGCTAGAGGGTTTTGACAATTTTTGTTTTTGATTATAAAGTAGAAACGGTTGTTGTAAATGTAATAAAAGATAAAATTAACAGTAAAAACCCCTCATTTCTCACTGTCTACTCTCCCCAGCCAGTCCCTCTTTCAAAGGAAAACTATTGCTAACAGTTGGATGTGTATCTTTCTTGATCTATATATACTGTTCAATATGATAGCCAGTAGCCATATGTGGCTATAGGGTACTTGAAAGTGACTAGTCGAAGCAGGGTATGGTGGTACATGCCTGTAATTCCAGTACTTGGGAGGCTGAGACAGGAAGATTGAAGGTTCAAGACCAGCCTCAGCAGCTTACTGAAATTCTCAGCAACCTAGTGAGACCCTATTTCAAAACAGAAAATAAAAGGGCTGGTGATATAGCTCTGAGGGAGACTGCCCCAAGAAGGAGGTGGGGAGGAGGGAAGGGAGAGGGACAGGGAGAAGGAGGGGAAGAAGATGGAAGAAGAAAGAAGGAGAAGAAGAAGAAAGTGGTTAGTTCAACTTGTGATGTACTATAACCATGAACTATACACTGAATTTTAAAGTCTTACTAGGGAAAACCCATAGAATATTAGTCCTGTGTTGAAAAAGTAATATGGATATATTAGGTTAATTGAAATTTTTTATTAGTCATTTGCATTCATTTTTTTCTTTTTAAATGTGTTTGCTAGGAAGTTTAAAAATCATATTGTGGTATGCCTTATAATTCCATTCAATGGTGCTATTTTAGATGTTTGTGTATATGCAAACACTCACATGCTTCTTGTATAAGACCATATTGTCCTGTTTATTGTGGATCTCTTTCCTAGCCATTGTATGCAAAACTACTTATGTCAATGGTTGTGATTATTTAAAATGGGGTGGCAGAGATAGGTCAGTGAAGAATGGGAATTAATAAGGATAAAAACAGAAATCCTTTGAGGAATGGATTGGTGGTAGAAAATGACTAGTTGCAAAGAAATTAATACTGGTCATTGAATTTTGAAAGGGTGATTTGGAATAAGTTTGAATTGAGAGTAGGAAAGCAGAAGATAATTTAGGATATTATAATCAGTAGAGATTATGATAATTGATGAAAGAGTAGGGAAGGATGATGATATTGGAGTGTATCTATATTGTCTCAATAATTAGGATCATAAAGAATTTTTTCAGAGTGGTAAAGTCAAGGCCTTGAAATTTTTGGTCTTGAAGTTGCCCTGCAATTACATACATTTGTTTCCCTAGGAATGTAACATTTTCAGGTTGCATTTGAAATTGGTAAAGTTATTCATTGGGAACTTCAGATAGTTTACAGGACCATCTATTTTGATGTGGTAATTTCAGGGCCTCCCTCTCAGCGCATCTTGAAGCCTGATATTATGATTGGGAGCTGAGATTCCCATGGCATACCAGACTTCTCTCTGCCTAGAACTTGGACTACAGATCTTGGGCAGGGGTAGACAGGTTGGCTACACTGAACGGCCCTTGGGCCTAATTTCCCTAGTGGATCCTGCCTGGAGGACTGTCATTTAGACCAGGGAGACCTAAGCAGAGAGCCTGCATAACCTCAGGGCTCTAAGAGGCAGAAAACATTCAGATTCTCTTCCCTTTGACACCTGGCAAGCAGCCAGGCAAAATTTTGAAGTTAGTCCAGCAAATAAACTCCATGCTTCACAGTCCATTAACTCCTGTATGTATACTGTATTTCTCCATTTTCATTATTCATGTATGGAGTACCTGTTTTCCCACCTATTTTATAATCCATTGTGTCCCTCAGATATTGATAGTACTTGCCCCCTAAGCATTAGTTACAGTTCAAAACCCCTTATCAGACAGTGGTCAGTGAATCATTATAGATAATCTACCCATTTTTCTTTTCTCCATTCTTCTTTGATTGGTTTTTCATGCTAATTACTGCTACTTCTATTCATATATTTCTTGATCCTCAGTGTTGTCATCTGGCTGGGAGATTTGAACTATAGACTTTGCATGCCTGATGCCAGTGAAGTGAAAAGTCTTATAAGTAAGAATGATCTTCAAAGACTCTTGAAATTTGACCAGGTAAGTAAAAGTATGGATAGCAAAATTTGTTGGGAATATGATATATGCACATAGGAGGCCTGTGTAACTCTAGAAAGAGATGGAAAGGTCATGTTGTCTTGCAAAAACTGTGACTAGGAATGTATTTATTATATATAAGATCTGTAGTGCTTTGATTAAGTGCTTGGATTGTAGGAGGGGAGATAACATCAGTAATGACATTTATTCAGTAAGTTGTTATCAAGTAGAGATTTCAGAGATTTGTATAACTGAGCTGGAGAATGGGCGGGATTAATTGGAGAACACTTCCTGGAAGAAGTGGGCCTTTAGCTATGTTGATGTGGTTTGACAGATGGAAGAGGGAAAACTGTTCTATGATTACTTGGCAGACTGAGCAACAGCTTGGAGATAAAAAAGGGAGGCCGCATGAGAGAGACTGGGAAGCACAGAAAAGAGTTTGGTTTGGGAAGAACAGCATAAGTTATAATCTTAACGGGAACTGATTGATTAGTTGGGGCAAGCTGGTATGTAGCTAGTGATGTTAAATCCTATGGAAAAAGCATTGATTCTGTAACATTGAGATAAAACCTGATACTCAGGAACCCAGTTTCCATATATTTGAGATAGTATATTTGCCTCCAAACCTAGCATGTGACTTGAATTTTTATTTTAGCATATTCAGAAGTTTCCAAACTTATTTGGCTTACTGCCCCTTTTCAGAAAAATAATTACTCAGTGCTCCCCTGGAAATCTACTTTAACACATAAACAGATGCAGTGACAAATCTGCATTCTTTATGTATTTGTATTTCCAGTGCCCCCCCCCAAGGGAAGTGGTATCACCTACTTTGGGAATCTATCAATAGATACTTGACATTAAAAGGTAAAGCTTAGTTTTTGATGATGGAGTCCAGTTTATTCCAGAAAACACAGATACAATTCTAGTCAGAGTAACTGTGAGGTAGAAAGGAAGGAACACATTTTCCTTTGTCTTAAAATGTTCCCTTTTAGAAAATCTAATTCACCCCAAGGGAAACATATAGGATACCTAAGCATCTTTGAAGAATGAAATTCCTCCCAAGATTTTTGTATATTGGTACATATCAATTACATAGAATGGTGGATTTCATTGTGGCCTAGCCACACATACAGAAAAATACAATTTGATCAAGTTTATTTTATTTTTATTATCATGTATTAATTGTACCTATTAGTGATGTTCAGTTTGATATATCAACACATACATACAGCATGCACTAATCAAACCTAGCCTCCCTTTATTCACCATCCCCCTTCCTAGCTTTTAGTAATCATTATTCTATATTTGGATTGCCCTTTTTAGCCTCCACATATGAGAGGGACATGCAGTATTCGTCTAACTCTGTCTGGCTTAGTTCCTTTAACATAATGATCTCTAGTTGCATCTATTTTGCTGGAGATGATAGAATTTCTTTCGTTCATCTATTGTTTGATACCTAGATGGATTCTGTGTCTTAGCTGTTAAGAATAGTGCCACAATAAACATGGGTGTGCAAGTATCACTTTGGTTTATTGATTTTGTTTCATTTGGATATATACTCAGAACAGAGTGGTACTGGTATAAAAATGAATGCTCCTTATTGAGGAAAGAAAATCTTTTGGCTTGATTCAGGTGTCTTTAAGTCCTTATGAGAGCCTTTTTGACCTTTAGACAATATCAAAATTCAGGTGTTTTATAGTAAAATGATATTGTAGGAGACTTTCTTAGCCTTCTATTTTCACACTGGTGTTGATCGACTTATTGGCATTTTCTTCTTTACTGTGTCCAAAAGGGGTACAGTTGGATAAATGCCGAGTCTTAATATAATTCTGGTAAAATATTCAAGTGAAGATAACTTTCAAACTAATTTGTAACTATTCACTGTATTTGGGTTTTGGAATTGTTCATTCAATATTTGTGTCCTTTTAAAAATATATATAATTGTGCTGAATGGTTCCTGCCCAGTTCTAAGGAACTTATGATTAATCAGATTTCTTGTTTCCATTTTACCCCCTAGCCACTGTTAGCAATAGAAAAATTAGTGATGTATGAATAATGAGCATCCTGAGGGTAAATTTAGATGCTATGGGAATGCCAAGATTTAATTTAATTTTTTTTGAGTACTCCCTCACAGTTATAAAAGCTATGAAACTGGATACTTAGAAATGGGAACAGTGACTAATCGACCTGGTCATTACTTATACTAAAATGGTATTATTGTTTTCACATGATGCTTCTTTCTATCTGTAGCTAAATATCCAGCGCACACAGAAAAAAGCTTTTGTCGACTTCAATGAAGGGGAAATCAAGTTTATTCCTACTTACAAGTATGACTCTAAAACAGATCGTTGGGATTCCAGGTAAAGTAATAAGAAACTTCCCACAAAATATATGAAGGTTTAATTTATTTCTGTCCCTTCCATGTTGGTAAGAGACTGGAATGTTTTGGGGCCATACCATAAGCAGAGATAAAAACCTCATGGCTCAGTGCTGTTACCAGAGAATTTTTAATTCCTGTGTGCTCAAAGGTGAACTTATATTAGGAAAATATTACATACATGTCACAGCAGCTGAAGTTTTTCAGCTGCCCGAAATGTCTTTATTTTTATCACCCCATCAGACTTACTTAGATTTTTGCCTTCATGATCTTGCCCCTATTTCTCACCTGTTGCATTTTTCTGGCCCTTTCCCCCTATACTGCTTCTCAGAAATTTAACTCAGGATACCAGAAGATAAAAACAAAGAGCCATGAAACATTCTTCTAGCACAGTTGTTCTCAAACCTGAAAACACCCTAGAATCTTTTGGGGAGCTTTTAAAAATATTGATGCCTGGTTCCCACATCTTCCACTGCTAGAGGAAACTAAAAACCACTGTCTAGGAGGACTTTTGGTGCCCCTGTCAGTAAGTTCTTGGTAACTGCTTGTCCTCTACCTACTATTTCTTCATTTCATATAGTTTCCTAGTTAGTTGAACACAAAAATTTGAAAAGAGAAAGCATCCTTGGGCATAATCAGCTACTTTAGACTTGGAGCACTTGGGTGGGGAGGGGTGGGATGGGATGGAAGCAATCTGCATTTCTACACTCTGAAGGAGGGAGATGGCTAGCAAAGTAAAATTGACACTGATATATCTTGTATGCTATCTTGTTTTTTCCACTCACCTGACATACAATCCAGCTGAAGAGATATTAATAAGAAAATATTTGTGTTATCTTCTAGATCAGGTGTACTTATCTTAATAGAAGAACAAGTACATTTTTTCCCTATCCTTACTAGTATTCTATGGACTGTATATACTCAGACTTGTATGCTTAGATGTTAGTTCATCTCTTTCAGAAAAAGGTAGATTTAGCTAGGTGTGATGATACACTCCTGTAATCCTAGTACTTGGGAGACTTGGGAGGCTAACACAGGAGGATTGCAGGTTCGAGGCTAACATGTGGTAGCTTAGCAAGACACTGATTCAAAACTGAAAAATAAAATAGGACTGAGAGTATAGCTCAGGGGTAGAATGCCCCTGAGTTCAATCCCCAGTGACACATACACACACAAAAAAAAGAATAAAAAGGGCTGGGGTGTGGCTCAGTAGTAGAACTTCCCTGGGTTCAATCCTCAGTACCATCAAAAAGAAGAAGAAGAAGAAGAAGAAAAAGAAGAAGAAGAAGAAGAAGAAGAAGAAGAAGAAGAAGAAGAAGAAGAAGAAGAAGAGGAAGAAGAGGAAGAAACAGCAGCTAGATTTGTCCAAACTCTAGGTTTAAAGGAGAAATCTCTGCTATTAGTCCTCTCTAGAGATAGAGATTAGGCCCAGTCTAGGAATAGAGGGTTGGATTTTTTTTTTTTTTTTTTTTTTTTTTTTGGTGAGTATGGTACTGGGGATTGAACCCAGGACCATTCTACCTCTGAGCTATACTCCCAGCCCTATTTTATTTTATTTTACTTTATTTTATTTTATTTTGTCACAGGGTCTCACTAAATTGCGGAGTGTCTTGCTAAGTTGCTAAGGGAGACCGTAAACTTGAAATCCTTCTGTCTCAGCTTCCCAAATACTGGGATTACAGGTATGTACCACCTCATCCAGCAAGATTGGATTTTTAGACATGATGAGTTATCTGTCTGTTGTAAAGTATCATTTGCAGTTCATAGAGCAAAGGAAGATGAAGTATTCAGAATAGAATTTTCACCTTCTGAGGATATCTTAAGAAAATGCTATTATATTTTACCTCCCACCATGGCAACATTGTTGGTGATCAATCTTAATCTTAGGAAAACCATTCATTCATTAGATAACTATTCTTTGAGCACCTACTTTGCACCAGATACTGTGCTTGGTGCTAGGAGTTCAGTAGCAGACAAACACAGTCCCTTAACAGAGCTTGCAACATAATGTCAGGAAAATTATAAGGGCCATTTGGGAAGGAGTATGTTTTTTGGGGAGCATATAACAACAGGGCCTAAACCAGTGTAGTAGGTAGTATGTTCTTGTGTGGTATATTCTCTTTATAACTCATTTCTTTATTTACAGTGGAAAATGTCGGGTTCCAGCCTGGTGTGACCGAATTCTTTGGAGAGGAACAAATATTAATCAGCTTCATTACAGGAGTCACATGGAACTGAAAACCAGTGACCACAAGCCTGTTAGCGCCCTCTTCCATATTGGGGTAATGAACACTTGTTTATTCATTCGTTGGTTTGTGTGTTAAATATCTATTTTAAAGCATTATTTAGACTCAGATTAGTATTCAGTGAGCCGTAAATATTCCATAACCAAATACTCATTTGCAGGATTGAGAAATTAATGTTCTCAATCCTTCCAAATTCTGTCCTTAAAACTCTTCATGTACCAGGCCTTTTCATGACACAGAAATTTCTCATTCTATACAGTGGTTGGGTGGTAACCTGAACTTTGTAAAGTCAGTAGCATAAAAAAGAAGTAGAAGCTAGGTTTTGATGGACCAATGGATTTTTATCAGGCAGATCAGAAGGGAAGCACCAGGAGAAAGAAGCTGGGTTGGGGAGGGGTGTTGATAGCAAGAGCAAAAGTGTAGACTGACCCGAATGTGACCAAACTTACATATTGCCTTAAAAGATGTAGTGCTATCCCCACTACAGTGAGGTATACTTGTCTGGGTGTATAGGTTTTAAGTCTTTAATTCTGTTTCATCCCAGGCTGAATTAAATGGCCAGTTATTTAAATTCTTGTCTCTATTGTGAGTAAAGTTTTCTTTTTCCATTATATATTTAACTGTCTGTTATTTGGTATGTAGATTATATCTTGTAATCTTGCTGATTTAATTTGTTATAGCCAGTACATTTTACATTATTTCTCATGGATTTCTGCACTTGTGGTCATGTAATCTGTCAGAATGTATCTACAGAGTGCTTAATACAATGAAGTTTGTAGTAGACTGCTTGGATTTGTATCCCAGCTCAACCACTTTTCAATTGTGTGGCTATGGACAATTTATGTAACATCCCTGTGCCTCACTCCCCTCCTCTATACAATATGGATAATAATGGTACCTACTTAGGATTAATGAATTCAGAAATGTAAAGAGCATACATAATAGGACAGATTTCTTTTCTCTGTATTTATCTAGAATTTGGGGGCTTCTGAAATAGATATCACAAATATGTCTTATCCCGCTCCTGCTCCTGCTCCTTTTTTTAAAAAAAAAGAATGGTTTGGGGACTTTTCCTGGAGGAACAAAATTAATTCTTGGTCTTTGGATATACTTTAAATTTTATCAACACAATCATAACTTTATTTTATTGTCCATTTGGAAATTTTATTGTTGTGGGTTTTGGCTTTTGGAGGGTTTTGTTTGTTTGTTTGTTTCTTTCTTTCTTTCTTTTTTCAGTACTGGGGATTGAACTCGGGCATTCTACCTCTGAGCTGCACTCCCAGCCCTATTTTTTATTCTTTATTTTGAAACAGGCTCTCACTAAGTTGCAGAGTACCTCACTAGGTAGCTGAGGCTGGCTGCGAACCTGGATCCTCTAGTCTCAGCCTCCCAAATGCTGGGATTATAAGCGTGTGCCACCATGCCCAGCTTGGTTTTGTTTTTTTTTAATGTGTTGCTGGGGATTGAAGCCAGGTCTTTGTGCAAACTAAGCACAAGCTACACCACTGAGCTATACCTCAACCCCCATAAAATAATAATTATCAATAATATTAAGCATTCCTTAGATAGCAGCTATTAGTTATGTACCACGAACTGTGCTAGGAAATTTGCACACATCTCATTTTCTCCCCAGGATAATGCTTGGACTTAAATATTTCCCATTTAACAGATGAGTATATAGAGAACCAGTTCAAATAACTTCTTTGAGAGCATTCATCTAGGAGAGCTGAGCTTCAAATTTTAAGTCTACTTAACTCCCAAACCTATGCTCTTTCCACTACCCCAGTATCCCCTATAGTTCTAATGTACTTAACTAAATATGCCATCAGATAACTTTTTATCCCATCTAATTCCAGTTTGTACTTGGGGGCTACCCTCTTTTCTTTATTTGAATTCCATTAATCCATTTTAAGAGGACATCTTTCTTCAAACACTAACCTTGATTTAATCAGTTGTGCTTGGCTTTTGTATTTACATTTCTTTTCAGAACTTTGTTCCATATTTAATACTCCATACACATTAATCCAGAGCTCCCAATGAGATATTTTTTAAAAATACTAGGCTTTCTGAATATTTTTGTACATTTTTTATAAAGGCCTCCCTTTCTAGATTTTTAAGTTATGTGGCAATTTGAAAACTTTTCCTTTAAAATCAAAATCTAACTTGAATTTACTAATAAGGCTAAAGTTCTTCAATCCCTGTTGTCTCCTACTCCCAATGCCTATACTCCCACTCTCCAGCCAGACCAACAACACTTAGAAGTCTCTATCGTTCTAGACCAGTATTGTCCAGGAGAGCTTTCTGTGATGGAAATGTCCTATGTCTGTACGGTACAGTCCAGTAGCTTCTAGGTGCAGATGGCTTTTGAGTACTTGAAGTGTGGCTAGTGTGACTGAGAACTGTATTTTTAATTGTGTTTAATTCGTAGCCATTTAAATTTAAATGTCCCAGTGTGGCTAGTAACTATTGTATTGTACAGTGCAGTTTTAGAATTTGCATATGCTTTTCTATTTACCATAGACAAAATACTGTTTTGTGTGTAGGTGTAAATATATCATAAATGGTCTCATACCATATATGTTGGTCTGCAACTTGCTTTATTAACATTTAATAGTGTGTCTTAGAGAGCTATCCATGTTATAATATAAAGATCTAGCTCCTTGTGCTTTTTTCTGAATTATTTAGTTGAAAATTTCCTTTTCCAAAATGGATGTACCAACTGGTGGAATTCTGTGGTTTCCCCCTCCTCCATAACTATTGATGTACCATTAAATCATGTTAACCCACTGAGAAAAGGTTTGTTTTTATTGACTAACTACTACATATTTTGGACTCTTAAGCATGCTATGATTAGAGAGTTTTTAAAAACCACATTTTCACCACCACTGGCACCAAAGACTATAGCAACAGAGCCAATTATTCTGTGACTAATTAATTTCAGAAGATTTGTTATGAGCTGGCTGAGATTAAGCTGAGTTAGAGTTCCACCCCTGCACTTAGTACTGTGATATATTATATTCTTAGACTTCAGTGTACATAAGGTTTGTCTAAAGAGCTTTAAAAAAGGTACAGATGCACAGGCCTCACCCCTGGAGATTATGATTAGTAGGCCCAGGGATCTGTGAATTTAAGACCTATCCAAGTTGATTCTGTCACATACTTGGTATTTTAGAAAGTGCTGAGCTAGTGGTATTAACTATGGCACTGAACAAGTTAGTAAATCTTTTGTATCTCAATGTCCTCAATTATCAGAATATTCCTTGTTTTGATAGCCTTGTGAAAATAAAGACATGTAAAATACTTTTTTGAAATAAAAAGTTGCAAAATTCTGTAAAAGTCTAAAATTCATCTTAATACTACATAGTATATAGACCCTGGTGACACTAAAGTGATTGATCCTTAGTTCTCTAAGAGTTATGATTCAAATATATATATAAAGAAAAACTCTCCAGTCTGTGATATTTGGCTCAGTTTTGATGTTCTATATTCCACATCTGCTTTAGAACCTTTGTTGAATACATGAATCTTTTTTCACATGGATTCTTGTGAGGTTTTCTATTTTAAAAAAAAATCGATGTCTCAATAAGTTAAAATGCTATTGTTAAGCCAGGTGTGATGGTGCACACCTGTAATCTCAGTACTCAGGAAGCTGAGTCAGGAAGATCACAGACTCAAGGCCAGCCTCAGCAACTTAGTGAGCCTATGTCTCAAAATAAAAAATAAAATAGGGCTAGGAGTATAGCTCAAAGGTAGAATGCCCCTGTGTTCAATCCCCAGTACCACAAAAAAAAAACCACTAAAATATTTTAAAAATGCTATTGTTTATAGAAAATTTTGTCATTGGTTTGTATAAAGGTTTTTTCATTTTGTTTTGTTGAGGTACTGGGGATTGAACCCAGGGGCATTCTACCTCCACGCTACACCCCCAGCCCTATTTTTTATTCTTTATTTTGAAACAGGGTCTCGCTAAGTTGCGGAGTGCCTCACTAGGTAGCTGAGGCTGGCCTCAGGCCTGCCATCCTCCTGTCTCAGCCTCTCAAGTACTAGGATTACAAGCGTGAGCCACCATGCCCAGCATAAAGTTTCAATATTTAAAAAACAAATCTGTATCAGGAAACTGAAAGTGCTCTGTCAGATGGAAAATTTTTTGATCTATTAGTCCAGATACTTTGTTCATTGTCATGTTTTACTCTTGTCTAGGTCATTTTGTGTTGGCCTTTTTCTAAAATGCCCATAGGCTCTAATTACTAACATACCTTTGCCATTGTATATAATCTGAGCAGGGTTATTATGATTCTTGTCATTGTGCATATCAGTTAATGGAGATAAATGCTTTAGTCATATTTTCTGTTATTCCACTACTTCTTGGTGATTATTAGATGCAATAACGAGTACATTTTGACAGTCATTTTGTATGATGCAAAAAATTATTTCACCACAATTTTATTTTTCAACCACCAAATAAGTTAATGGAGCAAGCTTCTTAACTTGGAGATTTAACTTTTCCAGAAACTTAGCCAATTAACCTTACCTTTACCTTAAAGTATGTGTTTCTATAATGCTTAATAGTTTATGTTTGCTTTTGTAACCTTTTAAACATTGTTAGAAAGTCAGGCATGGTGGCTCACACCTGTAATTCTAATATTTGGGAGGCTAAGACAGGAGGATCACAGGTTGGAGGCCAGCCTCAGCAACTTATCAAGGCCCTCAGCAACTTAGTGAGACCCTGTTTCAAAATAAAAAATAAAATAGGACTGGGGGTATAGTTCAGAGGTAGAATGCCCCTAGGTTCATTCCCCAGTACCACAAAAAAATGTTAGAGACAATTCTACATCTTGGAGATAAAGAAGTTGAAAGTACCTAAGACTAAAATAAGGATCTGTTTTTTCAGGTGAAAGTTGTGGATGAAGCAAGATACCAAAAATTTTGAGGAAAAAAAATTTAAAAAAATTTTT
>PVLC010001042.1:116702-143520 GCA_004027655.1 Graphiurus murinus
GCACGCTTGTAATCCCAGCATTCGGGAGGCTGAGACCGGAGGATCCGGGTTCGCGGCCAGCCTCAGCTACCTAGTGAGGCACTCCGCAACTTAGTGAGACCCGGTTTCAAAATAAAGAATAAAAAATAGGGCTGGGGGTATAGCTCGGAGGTAGAACGCCCCTGAGTTCAATCCCCAGTACCGCAAAAAAAAAAAAAAATTTTTTGAAGACATTGTTCATACAAGTTTATTTTAAATTATTGCTATAATGACCAGTTTTAAATTATTAGATGATCCCAAAGGGAAATTATCTGGGAGCGCGTAAAACTGAAAACAAGGTTCATTTTCTTTTAGGTGAAAGTTGTGGATGAACGGAGGTATCGGAAAGTCTTTGAAGATAGTGTACGCATCATGGACAGAATGGAAAATGACTTTCTTCCTTCCTTAGAACTCAGCAGGAGGGAGGTGAGCAAAATACATGGTTTCCATATCTACTGCTCATGTAGTTATCACAAAGAAATCTATGTGACTTAGAAAAAACATCAAAGGAGCCAGGCAAGGTGGCACAGGCCTATGTCCTTGCTACTATGGAGACTGAGGCAGGAAGACTGCAAGTTCAGGGCCAAGTTAGCAAGACCCTGTCTCAAAATAAAAGGCCTGAGGGTATAGCCCAGTGGTCCAGTTCTTGCCTAGCATGCACAAAACCCTGGGTTCAATTCCCTATGCCAAAAATAAAAGAATAAAAGAAAGCAAATTGGTTAAAACTAAGTGTGCTAGAGTCAGACTGCCTGCATTCCAGCCCCAGCACTGCTATTTAGTAGACATATGACCAAAGGCATGTGTTTTACTCTCTCTGAGCTACAGTTTCCTTTTCCGGATTAAGGAGCAGTTGTAAGATTTACATTAGTTAATATATGAAAAGCACTTAGAACAGTGCCTGGCATCTATAAATCTTTCTTATTAGTCATACTTTTTTTGGTGCTGGAGATTAAACTTAGGGGCATTCTACCTTTGAACTATACTCCCAGCCTTTTTTTGAAACAGGGTCTTGCTAAGTTCCTGAGGCTGGCCCTAAACCTGTACTCCTCTGGTCTCAGCTTCCCAAGTACTAGGATTATGGGCATGTGCCAGTATACCAGGCTTCATGTTAACCATTCTTATTTTAATACTTAAGAGTTTCTGGTTAATTCATATCTCAGGAACCAGGATTTGGTCACAGGATGAATGCCCTGGACTATGATTGGGTTATCCTCTTATGAGTCTAGGATCAGAGTAGCCTAGAGAAATAGGAAGAGCCACCTACTTCCTTTTCTGCTGGTGTGAGTTTAATAATGTATGAAAGCAAATGATGTGACATCAACTCAGTTGGTGAATGCATATGGCTGTTACATACCTGGTTAATAATTACCTTATTCTTTATTCATAGTCTCTATGGAATAATCCAACTGACTTACTTCCCCCACTAGTGATGCATGTTTGTGTCTGTCTGTTATTCCCAGTTTGTGTTTGAGAATGTGAAGTTTCGGCAACTACAAAAGGAGAAGTTCCAGATCAGCAACAATGGACAGGTTCCCTGCCATTTTTCTTTCATCCCTAAACTTAATGACAGCCAGTACTGCAAGCCATGGCTTCGAGCTGAACCTTTTGAGGGCTACTTGGAGCCAAGTGAGTGTTCCCTTTACCATCCATCGTCTCTGCTTTCCATGTACCATCTTCTTAAGACTCCCATCCCCTTGGTTTAACTTCTTGTTTTTAACCATATGTCTCTTACTTTCATTGTCATTATATTGGTGATACCTCTTTTGTGTGTCCAGTCTCTTCCCTTTGCTGCTTGGTGATTTTTTAGAGGACACTTAATCTATGGTTCTCATACCATTTTTGCTTTTCCTCTGGACGTTTCCGTGTTACCATGAATCATCTGTTACATTTCAGATGAGACAGTGGACATCTCTCTTGATGTTTATGTCAGCAAAGACTCTGTGACCATCCTGAACTCAGGAGAAGATAAAATTGAAGATATTCTTGTCCTTCACCTGGATCGTGGCAAAGATTACTTCTTGACTATCAGTGGAAATTACCTCCCAAGTTGTTTTGGTACATCCTTAGAGGCTTTGTGCCGAATGAAAAGACCAATCCGAGAAGTCCCTGTCACCAAACTCATAGACTTGGTAAGAAGCCTCCTAAGATGTAAAGCTTTACATATAATTTCCATAACATGTAAGTTATTCCATCGTTATCTCTGCACTTAATGTCACTTTACTCTAGCACTACTTTAATTAGTTTAAGCCTTAGAAAAAAGAGGAGAGGCTAATCTGTGGTTAGCTTTTGATGGGAATATAATAGATAATATTAAGCTCAGCAAATAAGATTAAAAACTCCCTTCTCAAAGATATAATGCTGATTTGTTAACCTTTTTGTAGTCCGAAGTCATTTTTGTATAAACTGGCATGTATGCAAGGTATAGTAAGTAGAATAGGCAGTATTCGTGAAGCATATGTACTTTGAGGCTTTATACTTACTTAATGTGGTTTATGAAAGGATAATTTCCCCCCTCCACTAAGCCAAGTTATAATATCAATGTCCTTATGAGGGAAATGCATATTTTTAGTAACATAAGTTGCTTTAATAACAAGTGTATCTTATAAAGAACTTTTCTCCAAAATAAAAAATATTGTTGGATTTGCATGCAGACCTCATTGGGCTATAAAACTATATTCTTGGTTTTTTACCAAAGAAAATGAGCCAAACTTGATTACCGTTAGTGTTCACATGGATCCTTTGGACCTAGCCAGACCAAGCGATTGTTATCATCCAGCAGGGAGGGCTAGATCAGTGGGCAGGCAGCTGGCTTGTCTGAGTGTAATCTGTTCTGTTGCTATGGAATTATTTTAGCTGTGACTCAAATAGCAGATTAAAGCACTTGAGTCCAGTCCCAACATTCTTTCTTAGAATTATACTTGTTTCCCTGGAGCCCTCATAATTGAGTGTTTTATCTCTGTTTGAAAGAACCACTTTCTTTTGAAATTCATATCTTGCCATTCTACTCTTTTTCATGGTAATTGGTTTTTCCTCTACCACCATATTCCTGTCTTTGAATTTTAGTGTTTCACTTTTGAGAATACATTCAGAATTATGGGTTTTTTTCCTACCCTCTTCCTTTCCTACCTTTCTTTGCCCCAGCTTTTTATTGTGAAAAATGTCAAATGTTCAGGAAAATCGAAAGAATACAGTAAACTCCTACATGCTGATGTACTTATATACACACCCACATTCTTGCTGCTGTTATCATTTGAAATTAAGTGATAATGTAAATTCACCATTAAGCACTTCAGCCTGCATTTCTTTAGAAAAAGGACAAGTATGTACAATATTGTTATTATACCTAAGAAAACTAGCAGCAATCCATAATATAATTTAATATCCAATTCATATAGAGTTTTCCATTTGTGCCAAGTATTCATTTTATATCTTTTTAAAGCCAGAATGCAATCTGAGTTTATGTAGTACATTTGGTAAGGCTTCTGTAGTCTCTTTTAGAGTAGAACAGTTCTCTACTTTTTCCTTTAATACCGTGTGTGTGTGTGTGTGTGTGTGTGTGTGTGTGTGTGTGTGTGTATTTACACTGGGGATTGAACCCAGGGGCATTTTACCCCCCAGCTACATCACCAGCCCTTGTTTGTTTCTTTGTTTGTTTGTTTTGGGTTCTGGGGATTGAACTCAGGGGCATTCTACCTCTAAACTGTACTCCCAGGCTTTTTTGTTTTTTATTTTGGTCTCACTAAGTTGAATGGACTCACTAAGTTGCTGAGGCTGGCCCTGAACCTGAGATCCTGCTATTTCTGCCTCCCAAATACTGGGATTACAAGCCTGCTGCCACTAAGCCTGGCTTTTGTTTCATTTTGAAACAGGTCTCCCAGGCTGGTTACTGAGAGTCACACTAATTTGTTGAGGCTTTCCTCTGAGATTCTCCTGTCTCAGCCTCCCAAATACTGGGATTACGGGCATGCATCGCCACACCCAGCTAATGCCATTGACTTTTTAAGAGTCCAGTACAATGGCCCAGTTTAGGGTCAAAAATCTCCTAAATTTGTCTTATTTCTTCTTGGCATTTTAAAAAGTATCCCTGTATAGTCTTTCTTCCCTACTTTCTATAAAGCTTATTTTTGTAAAGCTTGTTTTTATTTATTATTTATTATTTTTTATTTTTTGTAAAGCTTATTTTTGGTCACAGTCATAATATTCCTTGCCATCATTTTTCCCTGTTAATTCTGGAAGTAGCTGGAAGGAGGCTCATAAAAAGTTTTTATTTTACGTGAAATGTATTGTAAGGTAATTCTAACACATTCACCCATAAATAGAAATTAGCCACAATTAATTAGGGAAGTTAATGGTTCTGTAGAAAACCTTCTTCCTTCTTTTTGTATATAAGTGACTCAAGGTTAAAATATAGAAATGTGAGCCAGGCGTGGTGACATACACTTGTAATTCCAGTACTTGGGAGACTGACACAGGGATCTGGGTTCGCAGCCAGCCTCAGCTACTTAGTGAGGCCCTCCACAACTCAGTGAGACCCTGTTTCACAATAAAGAATAAAAAATAGAACTGGGGGGTGTGTAGCTTAGAGGTAGAATGCCCCTGGGTTCCATCCTCAGTACCACAAAAAAAAAAAAAAAAAGATTTTTTTTACCTGCACTGTTTACTCAAGCCCTTATATGCTGTATGACCAGCTAATCTTTAAAAATCAATCTCAAAATCAGCCTATTATGGTTTTAATGACTATCTGATGCATGAAGCATTAACATGACCTAGAAATAAGTTTCATACGTGTGAATAATGTAAATTAGGAAAGTGATTTGGGGTTAGTCATAGAAGTATTTTCAGTCAAACCCAAGTACTCATGAAACATGTATTCATCTATTGGGTGCATAGGCTCTTCTAGGTACAAGAGACAGCTTGAATAAGTGATAAAGGTGAAAGTGAAAAGACCATGTATGAAAAATTGTTAAGATTTCCCTCAAAAGAGTGAAGGTTACGGATAAGAGCATTTGAAACTGGTTCACTATGATAGGCGTAGGTGATAAAAAGTCTCAAGGTCAGCAGGTGAGCTTGTCCTTGAGCCAGAGGGCATTAAGACCAAGGAGTAGCATGAGATTGTAATTTGACATACTGGCATTACATATAGAATGATCGAGACTTGAATTTCCAGATCTGGTTAAGGGTTTGGGTTGTAAGATGAAAAAAATTGAGGTATGGGTAGAGAAACATTTACTTGGGACCATGTCTATTAAGAGAAATTTGAAATAACAGGAATAATAACTTGGAGATTAATTTCTCCCCAGTGATCTCTTCACTAGATGTTTACTTTGTCCTGCTGATATAACCACTCATTTCTTATCTGTAAGGTGTATGATTTGTTTCTTCTCTATACTTCACATGAATGAATCCTTTTGAAAATTTCAATTTCCATTCAGTTTTCTGCTTTTTCTTTTTAAGGTTATATATTCTACCTCTAAATAACTCTTACTTTTAGCTGCATGCACTACATTCTTCTAAGGGCAAATATTGGGGTAAAGAATGGTTTGCATTGCATTTGCTATATGACCTCTGGCTACACTCCCAGCCTGATTTTATTTTGTATTTTCAAACACAGTCTCACTAAGTTGCTGAGGCTGGCCTCAAACCTGCGATATTCCTGTGTCAGTCTCTCAAATATGGGATTACAGGTATGTGCCACCACACCTGGCTCTGTTTCCTTTTTTAATGTGATCAACATATAGCCTATGTGATCAACATATTGCAAAGAATGGGTATTTCTACTCTTTAAAGTCCATTGAAAGCTGAGCATGGTTGCATATGCCTATAATCCTAGTATATGGGAGGCTGAGACAGGAAAATTGCAGGTTTGATGACAGCCTCAGCAATGTAGCAAGACTCTAAGCAACCTAGCAAGATCCTGTTTCAAATAAACAAAAAACAAGGCTAGAGGGTATAGCTCAGAGATAGAATGCCCCTGTGTTCAATCCCTAGTACTACAAAATAAATAAATCGGTTGAACTAAGTGATGGGTAACCTTAGGAGTAGGCTGTTTTTCAGTGGAGGTTAAGTAATGTTTCTGTTTTCAAAATTGAGACTGGTGTTAGGTTAAATATAAATTATATCCATTTTCTTTTTGCCTCTACCCAGAGAGGGATTTTCTATCCCTCTACCAGTATTTAATCCAGTTCCTTTTGATTCTACTTTCAGTTTTCTCTTTTATCCATTCTTCTTTTTTCAGTGCTAGGGATCAAACCTATGGCCTCACACACTAGGCAAGTGCTCCACCACTGAGCTACATCCCCAGCCAATTAATCAATTTAAATATATTTTTCCTGTTACTAGTTTTAGGGTATTGATTCTTTGCAACTTGACCTTCTTTGGCAGCCTTTGATATTTTCCTTTACCTCTGTCTCTGCCCTTTCATTTTTCCTATTCACAGATGTCAGACTAAACTATAATACTGCTTTGGGGTCTGTCACTTCCTTATTTAAAGGTAGTAGCTCCTCCATGCCTGATGAATACCATCAAATTCCTTAAACTGTTATTTAAGGTCATATATATTTCTTACTATTTTTCTCAACATTCTGTAGTTATGTCAGCCTATCATGCTTCCCACAAACTAGATGACTGATTTCTTCCAAATCTCACCCGTTGACTTACCTGTTCTATGCCTTTGTTTATTTCTGACTCAACAGTTTTAAAGAGACAAGGTCTTACTTTGCTATATTACCCAGCAGGCCCTGAACTCCTGGGCTCAAGTGATCCTCCCACCTCAGCCTCCCACGTAGCTGGGACTATAGGCACATACCACCACCCCTGTCTTGGCTCTTCTACTTGTACTATACTCTCCCCATCTCTACCCTGTGAATTGGGGCAGGGATATAGCCTGGTGATAGAGCATTTGCCTAGGATGCACAAGGCCCTGAGTTCCATCCCCAACACCACACACACACACACAGACACACACACACACACACACACTTTCTCTCTCTCTCTCTCTCTCTCTCTCTCTCTCTCTCAATCTACTCTATTCTACTCTACTCTCTCTCTCTCTCCCTCTCTCTTCTTATAGCCCTTTATTGAGAACTTATACATGTGAATTATAATGATATCAGAGTATAAATCCTGGAACTCCTTATCCGAAATCAGTTACAAACCAGGGTCAGAAACCAACCATGTCTTTTGCCTTTATGTATCCTCATTTCTCATTGCCCCCCCCCCCAAAAGTATTTAGCACAGTGCCTTGCACTGGTAGATGTTCATCATTCAAGGAAAACTTCCAGGGCCTGGTTTGACAGGTTAGTATGCAAAATTTCTACTTGGGTTTGCTCATCATATCATGTATCATGTATTCATTGGAGGAAAAATATAAAGCCTATCAGGTGAATTTTCTGTTAACCAGTACTGCTAAATTTTATAAAAGGTTGTAGTTCAGAATTACATTAAATTAGATGTTTGGCACTCAGAATAACTTCATATTAAAACTATTATAATTACAATTCTATAAATAATGTGTTACCTTATAAAGCACTATTACTCTGGTTATTTCATGTGGTATTTAACAGTCTAAATAAGCCCCCCCCCAAAAAAAAACATGTTTAACTTGTAGTGTATCTAACAGTGCTAAAAAAAACAATTATATGTAATAACAGCTTGGGGGAAATGGATTCAGCATTACCACTTGGAATGTGAAGGAGTACATACTTGCCCTGACTTCCAGACCCCATGCATCTCAGACAGTAAGATTGGCATTTCTCCTTTACCTACCAGACCTGATACATGTGATTTATACTTGAGTTCTCAGTGGTCCTTTGCAAAGATGAGAGGAACCCATTTGGGAGTCGATGGGAAGTATACCCCACAACCCTTTGGTTTTAGGCTGCTTCACTGTTCCTATAAGTTAAGTATTATTATCCCTGTTTTAGAGATGAAGAAACTGAGGCAATATGAAGTTTGGTAACTTGCCTGAGGATTATGCAGGATTAATAAAAAGCAGAAAGAAGATTTGTGCTCAGGATTGTCTACTATCAGTGCCTATATTCTTTCCATTAACCATGCTGCCTTGTAAGTAGGGTGTCTCACTGTCTTTAGCCAGTTATGGAGAATATGTTCTCACAGCTTTCTCTTGCTCTCCATCCAGGAAGCAAGTGCATTGTCCTTTTTGAGTTGTCTAAGGGAGCTTGATGATAATGACTGTGGAGTTAGTCAGACCTGGATTCTAATCATGATTCTGCCACTTACTACCTAAGCACAAACTTGGCAAATAATTGAACCACTCAAAGCCTCAGTTTCTTCATGTGTAAAATGGGAATAATACCTACTTTGCATTTATGTGCAGATGAAATGACTTAATGTATAAGCATTTTATACTGTTTCTGGTGTATTGCAGATATTCCTTAAGTGGTGAAGGTAGTTATTGTTGCTCTTACCATTGTTAGATTTTAATAATAACATAAAATACAGGGAAATTAAAAAGTTACTTTCTTCCCTCTCCTCTGCTTCTCTTTTTCCTCTTATGCTCTTTAAGAAGACAAAAATAGGGGATAATGATCAATCTTCTGATCCATGAAGATCTGAAATGAAATTTATTTACATTTCAGAAGGAACTTTGACTCTAGAGAATCTAGGGGCCTTTGAGGAGGGATATGGATATGGGGAAATGGAAAGGAATCTAAGACACTACTCAGTAGCCTAGCTAGGGTGAGAGTAATGGCAATGGAAAAGAGGGTGGTTTATCATCTGCTTCTGAATGGCCACTGCCAGATTCACAACCAGATTCTTCCATTGACGTGGCATTAAGTGAAGTAAGAAGCTACACTGTGTTGCAAAGGAAAGGAAGAAACAACAGGGACATTTGACTGGACCAACCGGCAGATGGCACAACAGTCTAGGCCTACACATGTATGTTTCTTAAGTGATATTCTCAATATACTGCACAAGAATTTTTTTGTGTGTGTGGTGCTAGAGATTGAACCCAGAGGCATTCTACCTCTGAACTACACCCCCAGCCTTATTTTATTTTTTATTTGGAAACAGGGTCTCACTAAGTTGATGCGAACCTCACTGAGTTGCTGAGTCTGGCTTCGAACCTGTGATCCTCCTGCCTTAGGCTCCCAAGTACTGGAATTACAGGCATATGCCACCATACCCGACTGCACAAGAATTTAATATACAGAATACAGAACTTTGCATATGGAGAATGTGTTCTATGTTCAGCAATTATAATTTATTTGAGGAATTCATCACTTTTAAAAGCATATGTATCTAGTGAGCTAGTGAGTTCTAATAACTGATCTGTTCCTAATCCTGTAAAATAATTCTAACCATTTTCTATCTGTCAATGACTTTTTTCCTGCTCTGCTCTCAGGAAGAAGACAGCTTCCTAGAAAAGGTAATGTGATCCATTGGTTATGAGAGTTTCTTTGTGCTTGATTAACATTTAACTGTGTTCCCTGGGATTTGTCCCTTAGATGTTCCCATATCAGAGACCTCTGACTTACTGAGAATCCCCTAAAGCCCTGCCAGCTGTCTTTAAGTGTGTTTGAAGTATAGAAAAGATGTTTACTGTACCCGTCAAGTTATTGAGACTCAGTACATAAAAGCAGTACAACTCAAGGTTCCAAATTCAGGGGCAGGGAGGCAGTTGTATATGTGTGTGGTGCTGGCAATGGAACACAGGGCCTCATACATACTAGGCAAGTGTACTACCATGCAGCTACACACCTAACCATATTTGTATTTTCGAACTGAAAAGTAACTACAGAGCTGCCTTTTTTTTTTTTCTTTGCTAGGGATGGAACCCAGGCCCTTGAGCATATGAAGCAAGCACTCTATCACTGAGCCACATCCCCAGCCCAGAGCTGTCGTAATGTATCTAAAAGCTCATGAGCTACAGGAGGAGGGTAGCACTTAGCTGTCCTCTTTCCAATGATAATAAAACCAAAAGAAGTACATTTTCTGTTGCATTAAGAGTGATTTGGAGTTGTGTGTGGTGGTACATGCCTGTAATCCCAGTACTTGGGAGGCTGAGGCAAGAGGATTGCAGGTTTGAGGCCAGCCTCAGCAACCTAGTGAGGCCCTCCACAACTTAGTGAGACTCTTTTTCAAAATAAAATAGGGCTGGAGGTGTAGCTCAGAATTAGAATGCTGGGGTTCAGTCCCCAATATCACACACACACACACACACACACACACACACACACACAAACACAAAGGAGTCACTTAGTGTTAGTGATAATATTGATTGATTACTAAAAGAATAAAGAGGAATGAACAAGAAATAGAGAATAAAATTATGGAGCTGAATGAGATCATAAGGGATCATCTGTTCCTCTGCATTGAGACAAGGAAAGGTATTTTCTCCAATCTAATAGACAAGATAACCAGCATCCAGAAAGATAGGAAACTTTGTGAAGGGCAGGCCACTCCTGATGGCAGGGAAGTGGGGTGGAGGGCACTAGAACCCAGGTTTCTTTCTTTTTTTTGTTTTGTTTTGTTTTGTTTTGTTTTTGTTTTTTTGCGGTACTGGAGATTGAACTCGGGGGCATTCTATCTCTGAGCTATGTCCCCAGCCCTATTTTTTATTCTTTATTTTGAAACAGGGTCTCACTGAGTTGCAGAGGGCCTCACTAAGCAGCTGAGGCTGACCACAAACCGGGATCCCTCAGTCTCAGCCTCCCAAATGCTGGGATTACAAGTGTGCACCACCACACATGGCTGAACCCAGGTTTCTTGAATGTCCATGAAATGTTCCTTCCACAGTGCCTTACAGTCTCTCCACCTTGTGGAGGTCCACACAGGGCTCTCAAGTAGAGGAACATGGGCTTGATAAACATTCTGTAGCACTTTCATAAAGTATCCAATGATACCTCCACATTTGTGGAGTAAAATATATTTTGACAGTGGGGATGGTATACTGTTTTTGTGCTTTATTTATTAGTGTTAACGTTATGAAGTATGAACTTAATCAGGTACCCAATGTGTCTTGTTGAAAGTAGGCAAAGTGCCTTGGTTTCCCTTTGAAAAATCAGGTTTCAGGATAATATGTGGAATTTTTTTTTTTTTTTTTTTTTTTTTTTTGTGGTACTGGGGATTGAACTCAGGGGCATTTTACCTCCGAGCTACACCCCCAGCCCTATTTTTTTATTCTTTATTTTGAAACTGGGTCTTGCTAAATTGTGGAGTGCCTCACTAGGTAGCTGAGGCTGGCCTCGAACCCGGATCCTCCGGTCTCAGCTGGAATTTTTTTTAAGTATTGTTTTTCCATTTTCTTGTATCTTTCTCTAGACTTCAAAGACAAAAGTATGACATTGTGTATTATCACATGTATTTGAAAATAAATAGATGGTATATATAACCTACTGACATTTTATTAACCTTTTTAAACCAGTAAGATTTGAGACAGCTCTGCTTCCCTTAGCCCTTACCTAAGCCTGTGTTCTTTCTATTCTTCTTGATAGTGCCTTGTGTGTGCTTTAATGCCTCAGTATGGGAAAAGCCCCACTTGGGTGTCAGGTTTTTTTTATGGACAGTGTTTTAGCTCAGATATCATATGGATGCCTGTGTTTAATACTTGCAATCAAAAAGAAGTCAGTGAGTAAGCCACTGATGGAAGTTCTGGCAACTACAGGGAACGTGAATGTCAAGTGATAGAATCCCAGGGAAAGAAGGAAGCAAAGTAAATGTAAAACAATTGTTTTACATTCATATATATATATATACACATATATATGTATATATATAAATTTATATAGAGAGATTTATATATACATTTATATATATATGGATTTTAAATGGTAACCAATTGCCATGCTCCCTTCTCTTCCTCATTTTCTTTAGAAGGTACGTACGGCAGCTTTAAAAGATCATCAGTGCTTACTAAAATCAGTATTAAGAAAAGACCTCAGTGCTGCTGTAGTATATGTGAAATAGTGAAATGCTTGTTTTATTTCTCTTAAAGCTACACAGAAGCCGGGCGTGGTGGCGCACGCTTGTAATCCCAGCATTTGGGAGGCTGAGACTGGAGGATCCAGGTTTGCGGCCAGCCTCAGCTACCTAGTGAGGCACTCCGCAACTTAGTGAGACCTGGTTTCAAAATAAAGAATAAAAAAATAGGGGCTGGGGTATAGCTCAGGGGTAGAATGCCCCTGAGTTCAATCCTCAGTACCACCGCAAAAAAAAAAAAAAAAAAAAAGCTACACGGATAGGGGGTTGTGTATGGAATTTATAGATCACACAATGTTGGACAAGAATTTCTTAAAGTTAAATATACATAATATGCAACCTAGAGATGGGGAGGAAGGATGCAAGACATAGTCATGACTTCCTCCACTAGGATTTTCTGAAGGCTGCTTTCACATACCTCTTAGCCAATTTCAGACATGTTTTTGTATATTTAATATTTGGTTGCATAAATATAACAGGTTTGTTTTGTTGTTGTTGTTTTTGTTGGGTTTTGTTTGGTTGGTTGTTTTTTGTTTTGTTTGTTTGTTTTGAGTGCTGGGAGACAACTGAGTTTATTTCCTAGCCATGTTCAGGCTCAAATTTATTGATCTAGTATATGTCACTTCTGGACTTTTCTTTTACTTTCTTTCACAAGAATCAAAAAGATTGTAGAAAGGTAGGTGAAAGGAGTAAAGGCCCCTAGAAATCTTTGATGAGCTATTTTTTTAAGTTTTTTTTTATTGGTGGATTATAATTGCATAATAGATTCATAGTGATACAGTCATGTTTTGCTGAGTTGTTAATATAAACAATATCTTTTGGACTTAAACCCTAGACTTTTCATGATATTTCTGGCTCTTAATTTGCTGAATTTAGTTTACAATTTAGGGGGGAGGGGTTGTTGTTGTACTGAGGATTGAACCCAGAGGTATTCTACCTTCAGGCTACACCCCTAGCCCAATTTTATTTCTTTATTTGGAAACAAGGTCTCACTAGGTTGATGAGAGTCTCACTACTGGCTGAGGCTGTCCTCAAACCTGTGATCCTCCTGTCTCAGCCTCCCAAGTACTAGGATTACAAGCGTGTGCCACCATGCCCAGCTAGTTTACTATTTTTGGATCATAAGGCTTATGAGTTTAAAATTTCTATCAGGCCTACAGTATTCTCTATATGTGGGTCTAATATAGAGAGTTGTCTTTAAATCATGAGAACCAAAGAACCTCATTTAAAGCACCAATGAAGGCAGGTGTGGTGGCACATGCTTGTAATCCCAGTACTTGGGAGACTGAGACAGGAGGATTTGCATGTTCAGGACCTGTCTCAGCAAGTAGTGAGAATCTCATCAACCTAGTTAGACCCTGTTTCAAAACAAAAAGGGCTGGGGTGTAGTTTGGAGGTAGAATGCCCTCCCACCCCCGCGTCCTGGGTTCAATCCCCAGAACCACCCAAAAATTAATAAATAAATAAAACACCAGTGAAAATAGTAGTATTTATGGTATATCCTAAAGGAAGAGTAAGTTAAAAATAAACAGAAACCTAAATATAGACATAGTCTATCAAAGTCCTGAATTGACCATTGTAACTTAATGGTCCATAAATCACCAGCAGTGTGTAGAGTCAACTGTGACTGTATCGCTGGAGTGCTGGTTCCCAGTATCACCCTTCAAAGGATTTACAACACAGAATGCATCCACATGATAAACATTAGAAACCCAAATGAAATGCTTAATGATTGAATTGAAACATTAAGGAAAGGAGATCGTGGAACCATGGGAATCAGTGTTGATTGCCTTCTGACCAGGGGTATCCCCAGTGAGAAAAAAATGAAAAATCTTAAGAAATGAAGATCACATTATACCTGCATTAGCAGAATTTTTTTTTTTTTTTTTTTTTTGCAGTACTGGGTGTTGAATTCAGGGGCATTCTACCTCCGAGCTACACCCCCAGCCCTATTTTTTATTCTTTATTTTGAAACCGAGTCTCACTAAGTTGCGGAGTGCCTCACTAGGTAGCTGAGGCTGGCCGCAAACCCGGATCCTCCAGTCTCAGCCTCCCGAATGCTGGGATTACAAGCGTGCGCCACCACGCCCGGCTTTGCATTAGCAGAATTTAAAGGTGATTGAGTCTTTATTTTGAGGCCTCTTTGATTCTCATCCCTTCACATTTATTAGGAGAAATCCCTTCTGCAGATGGTTCCTTTGGATGAAGGTGCCAGTGAGAGACCCCTTCAGGTTCCCAAGGAGATCTGGCTTCTAGTAGATCACTTATTCAGATACGCCTGTCACCAGGTAAGTGAGGGTAGACCTACCCTGCAACTTCAGAATGCATGCAATTCCTGTAGGAAATTGTAATATCTCACATCAGCACTCTGAATGTTCTCAAACAATCTCCACTTAGCACTGTCAGATTGCCTGGGCAGGTGGAAGTGTGACACAGATGTGACAGCTGAAACATGTGAGCTAAGTGATTTACCTAAGACTAAATGCAGTGGCAAAGCCAGGACTAGGACTGAGAATGCCTATTTCCTGGCTCTGCACTCTTTTTCCATGGACAACTAATCACCTGTTTGTAATGCCTACTTTGGTTGTCAATCACAAAGCCATTATAGATTTTAGAGCCCAATGCAAACTTCAAGTCCATTTCTTTACTTGGTCCTATTTTTCTTTTAGATCCTTTCTAAAATACTAGCCAACCCAAACCATTCCTCCCCCAAAAAGAACTTTCTTGGACCAAATTAAAGGGTAATATCATCTTACCTACTTAACAGGAAAGCAAAGTTTAGCATGGATATGACATTTACTTCTGCCCCAGTGTACAATAGTGTCGGTATTTAATCATATATAGGCTGTTTGCACTCTGTCTTCCTGTCAAGAGGCTCATAATGGAACACCTGGTTTTCTGATCTGGCTAATATCATTGAAGCTCATTTTCTTCTTTGAAATAAATTTTCTCTTGGATTATAGAGCTGACATAGGAAAAAGGGCTATTTTCATACCTCCATTCGTAATCATTAATACACATACCACCCTTCCCTTTTGCTTTCTCCTGTTGTCTTGATCCATGAGTGATCTTCAGAACCTAAGGAGTGACTATCTTGCCTTGTTCCCTTCATTCTGACTTCTTTGGTAGGAGGACCTGTTCCAAACCCCTGGAATGCAAGAAGACTTGCAGCAGATCATTGATTGTCTGGATACCAGCATTCCTGAGAAAATCCGTATCCTTTCTACCCAAGGCTTAGGAAGCTAATGGGTACTTGGCCAAACTCTTCTCCCCACCTACATTTGAATTTTGTGTTTCCATATTTATTTTCTTTCCAGTTGTCTTTTATCGTAAGATCATTACCAACTATACAGTTGTTTCTCATTTACTTTCATAAACTTTTGACCTCTCTCTGTGTTAGGTTATTACTAAGAGGAATCAAGGGATAGATAACAGTGACTTTTAGTAAACATGGAACATAAGAAACATAGCACTGGTACTGTTCTTCACCAGTCGCTCATACCTGCCCCCACTTGTACAGTCATTAAGGGAGGAAGAAGAATGAGAAACACTGGCAGCTAGTTTATATGACTGATCTAGTGAGAACTCTCATTCTGTAGGCTCTATTCCCCTGAGGCTAAAGTTGGGCCAAATGTTTGGCTAATTCTGTAACAACTCAGCTGCAGGGTACTTGGACCAATAAAACCTCAAACTTTTGTTATGCTCGGTGTGCCCTGAAGAAAAGGAGGAAAACTATCCCTGTAGGAGCTTGAGGGAGGAAGTCTCTGGATCTGTGTGGCCTTTTTCCTATTGCCCATTTCCCTTGACTCAGGTGATTTAGCTGGCAGTAATCACTCTGTGGCTGAAGCACTGCTCATTTTCCTAGAAGCCCTACCAGAGCCAGTCATCTGTTATGAACTATATCAGCGATGTCTTGACTCTGCTCATGATCCTCGGATCTGTCGGCAGGTGAGTTTTATTCATCTGAGAATGGGTTTGAGGCAGATGCCCCCGTAAAGAAAGCATCAGTTTTACAAAGCAAGAGATTCAGCCAGCTGTGTGATAGGATGGGTCTGGGTCTGTTAATTATGGCAGGACATCAGCATTAAGAGCTAAGACACGCCGGGCGTGGTGGTGCATGCTTGTAATCCCAGCATTTGGGAGGCTGAGAC
Organism: Graphiurus murinus; assembly: GCA_004027655.1. NCBI lineage: Eukaryota > Metazoa > Chordata > Mammalia > Rodentia > Gliridae > Graphiurus > Graphiurus murinus. The sequence continues at coordinate 132,812 of PVLC010001042.1, forward strand.
TGGAGGATCCAGGTTTGCAGCCAGCCTCAGCTACCTAGTGAGGCACTCTGCAACTTAGTGAGACCCAGTTTCAAAATAAAGAATAAAAAATAGGGCTGGGGGTATAGCTCGGAGGTAGAATGCCCCTGAGTTCAATCCCCAGTACCGCAAAAAAAAAAAAAGAGCTAAGACACTTGAATTTTAGGCTGTGGTATTTCCTGTTATATTTGTCACCTTTTTCCAGTTTTCTGTTTACAGAAAACATGGTGGGGTGAATGTCTCCACTCTGGGGTAAGATTGGTGAAGTTGATTGTACTTGGAATTCTGGCTGACATAACTATGAAGGGTGGTGACACTTGGGAGCCATCTTTTATTTTTCTTGATGTGATTGTAATCTTGAAATGATTTTGATGCACAGTAGCTGAGAATACCTGTGAACCAGACTAGCAAGTATTGGGAGGAAGTCCCCAATGATGCTAATGTAGAGAAAACCATTCAGTTTGGCTACCTGTCTGGGGAAATGGGGGAAAGGACAGGTTAATACCTACCTTTGTGTGAGGCACTTTGTGCATGTGAATCTGTGATGACCACATGGCCTGGTCATTGAGTACACAGGGACCAAGCAATATGACCATTCTTAACTGGAAGTTATAATATGGCAGATATTCTGTTGGTCATGAGTAAGTAACAGAAAGTTGTGACAGACAAATGGGGCCTATGGGGATTGGATTATAAATTACTTTTGTGTTAGCTATAAGCTCTTCTTACTCCCCTACCTGTTTTCCTCACTACCCACCTCCACCCCCTTTTTTAAAACAGGTAATTTCCCAGCTGCCAAGATGCCATAGAAATGTTTTCCGCTACTTGATGGCATTCCTTCGAGAACTCTTAAAATTTTCTGAATACAACAACATCAGCGCCAACATGATCGGTAATGGTACTTCATAAGAATGGTTGCATGGGGGTGTTTGTGGAGGAGGACAATCTGTGTGTTGCATATAGTGTATACCTTACTGGATGTTCAGGCACATGACAGTTACTTCCCTCTTACTGTCCTTGTCCCCTGGCCTCCCAGCTCTGAGGTTTTGCTTATGTCACTGACTGACAAAGTGTTTCCCCTTTTCTTTCTCTCACCTCTAGCTACTCTTTTCACTGGTCTACTTCTAAGGCCTCCGCCCAACCTTATGGCAAGACAGACTCCAAGTGACCGCCAGCGTGCCATCCAATTCCTTCTGTGCTTTCTGCTTGGGAACGATGAAGACTAAGTCTTTTCCTGTCCAAGATTCTATTCTAGAGGAGGAAGATCTCAGGCTCCAAATATTTCAGAACAATTTTAAGTCATGCCACAGGAAAGGCCTATTGCAGAATCTCAGGTTCTGTTAATAGTGCAAAAGGAAGAGTTTCCTAACCTCTCCTTTACCATATCCTACACAGCAAAATACTTTTAGACTTATATTGCCAAGCCAAAGTTACCATATTTGGGTGTTTTTGTGTTTTCTCTTTATAAGGCAAAGAGGTCTGTATTTACACTCCTTTACCTAGGGATGTGTTTGTTACCTTCCTCCCCAATTGTCATGATTGTCCTTAGTACCTTAAGCCTAGATTCTGAGATGTTTCCATTCTAGGCCTACAATCACTACTTGCTGTATAGCTCAGACTTGTTTATAGTCCACTGTATAAAGCACTTTTGACCCATTTCCTCCCCATCTCACTCCTTTGCACTCCCCTCCAATCATTCTGTTACTTTGAAGGAAGCCTGGTAGAGGTGGCTCCTTGGGTGTTCTCAATAGTGAGTTCACTGTCTACACATAGTTGTTACATGCATTTGTGCATTTCTACTACAATGGTGTCTGTATGTCACTGTAACATTGGCCTTTTCATGGATCCACACTGGGTGGAACCATATTCTTTTGTCTCAGATCACATTTAGTAACTTTAGGAACTATCGAGATGCAATACCATTGATGTAAGAGAATCACACTCAGAATTGAAACACTGAGTATTTCAAAAGTGAGAATATTCATGTTTGACAGGTCCTGCTTTTTACTTTCCCTTCCTGTTATGAGGATCAACCTTGGGTCTTAGGGGACCCATTTCCCACTTAGAAATCCACCTCCAGAGTGGATTTACCACACTAATAAAGGAAGTCTGTGTACCCCAAGCAGGCTCTTTTGGAGCTATTGCTCTGAGAATAACCCTCATAACCCTTTCTCCAATCTTCTGAAGTACCGAGGGCCAGATGTCACCCCCTCCCTCAGGACTGATTTTGAGTTCCTGATTTTAACTCCTTCAAGTCACTGTATGCAGTACGCGTAAGAGAGATTGGACAGTGGGTACAACCACACATCTTGCCTGTCCCACCAGAGATGACCTAACCATTTTTAAAAATTTATCCGTTGGTCAACAGACAAGCCACCAGCCACACTGCAAAACTGCCTGATGCAATTGGCTTCCGCCTGGTTTTCTTTCATTAAAACTGCACCAAGTTGGCTTTTTCCTACCTGTTAGCATTAGATAGAAGGAGCATAGTGTACAGGCTCTGTGTACAATCTTGGACATTGATTCCATGACTCTTCTAGCACATCCAAGGAGAGGGCCAGGGGAAAGTCCACCACTGAATGGTTATCCAATTCCCCCATCACTTTGGGGAAGAAAAGGTATGTATCCTATGATATGTTGATTAAACCCTTTCCTGATAGGATTAGGGAAATAGGAGTCAAATCATTGTTGCCAAATAGCTGAAGATCTGATAGGTCAGGGGCTGGGTGGTAAAATTAATGGGAGACAGCAGTTTTGTTATCTCATCTAAGCCAGAAAGTGATCACAGAAAGAGGCAGATAATAGGAGCTTGGGCAAGGGCCTAACACAAGGAAATGCCTTTCCTGGGCCCATTTTCTAGTATCTTGCCAATCTGGAATCTTTGGGTGACCAAGAGTATGGTGAGTATGGACTCTACGTGCCACACATATATCCTCTCTTTCTTCATCAAATCAAAGCACTAAGTTGATTTATTGTCTCAATCCTTTTTCCAGCTCATCCTGGGATATGTATAAAGGGTTGAGGATTTTAGACAATCTCTAGGTAGGGGAGACAAGACATAGATCAGACATAAGAAATCTGCTTCCCTAGCTGGGTGTGGTGCCTATAATCCCAGTACTTGGGAGGCTGAGACAGGAGGATCACAGGTTCGAGGACAGCCTCAGCAATGTAGCGAGACTCTCACAACTTAGCAAGACTGTTTCAAATTAAAAAAAATTAAAAAGGGCTGAGGGTATAGCTCAGAGGTGGAATGGCCCTGGGTTCAATCCCCAGTTGCACAATAAAAGTCCTTACCATACCTGTCCCCAGCACCCCGACCTCTTAATTCTTAGGTCCACTAAGGTACTATTTCATAGTTTCTCTGAATTAAGGATTTCAGATCCAGCTGGTAGGGAAGGACTCTGCATCTGTTGTTATAGGGAAGAAATGGTTCAAATCCATGAGGTGATATTTCATTAGTCTCTCTTTCACTGTTTTCTAATACTTACTCTATAATTATTGCATTTCCCAAAAATGTCTTGGTCACTAAGCAAAGCTGCTAGTGGGATTCTATATTTCATGTCATCTTTTTTATTATAATTTATTGCAAATTTTTCTGAATAAATATATGTTGTGTGAAAAATCGAACTGTGATCTTGGTAAGAAAGAGCTAAGGAGGGAGGCTTATGTCACTGGGCCCCACTTTGCTGCAGTCCCAATCAACTATGCCTGTTCTATTACCACCCATCTTATAGGAAAATATCATTGATAGGAATTCACATGGTCCTTGCTAACCTAGCTCTTTAGATTAGACATGACTCCCAAAGAGCCTGTTTTCACATAATCACTTTGCAACATTTTTTTTTCTTGTTTTGTTTTTGTTTTTGTTTTGGAACTAGGGATTGAACTCACAGCGACTCTACCTCTGAGCTATACCCCCAGCCCTTTTTTATTTTTCATTTCAAAACAGAGTTTCACTAAGTTTCTGAGTCTTGCTAGATTGCTGAGGCTGGCCTTGAACCTGTGATTCTTCTATCTCAGCCACCCAAGTACTGAGATTACAGGTGTGTATCACCACACCCAGCTACTTCACAACTTGTGAAAGGCAGTTTTTGAACTTTTATTACCTCTTGGGGTGAGGGCTGTAATCTGAACTCTAACACTTTAAGAGTATACCCCTGATCTGAGCAGGTCACCATTGTTCCCTGACCATCTCCATTATGAACTTGTGGATTCTGATTTCATTCCCTTTGAGACTGAAGAGGCCTCAGCTGGAGGTTTCTTCTCAACCAATGCCCTCATCCAGTTCCCTCCAACTGTGAGCTCGACCCTGGTGAATGTGCTGACTCAGTGTTGTCAGGAATAGTTTTTCTAGCACCACCTAAAGGCTTGGCAAAAGAAGATGTTTCCATTTGAGAGTGATCTTCCCTGCAGTGGATCGACTGACACCCAGCAGTGGACACAGTGGCAGGCAATGTGACACAGCAAGCACTGTGGTCATCCTTTCCTGAAGTTAGAGAGGAAACTGCAGCCTGGCTGTTGTGCTTCTCTTAAAGGAAACTAATTAGGGCCACTGTGATGGCAGGGCAAGTTGAAGAGTTGACTCAGTATTGTTTAATAATCCAAAGCCAAGCCAGGTGTGGTGGCACACGCTTGTAATCCCAGCATTTGGGAGGCTGAGACCAGAGGATCCGGGTTCGCGACCAGCCTCAGCTACTTAGTGAGGCACTCCGCAACTTAGTGAGACCCTGTTTCAAAATAAAGGATAAAAAATAGGGCTGGGGGTGTAGCTCAGAGGTAGAATGCCCCTGGGTTCAATCCCCAGTACCGAAATCATCATCATCATCATCATCATCATCATCATCATCCAAAGCCAGCCGGGCGTGGTAGTGCATGCTTGTAATCCCAGCATTCGGGAGGCTGAGACTGGAGGATCGGGTTCGCGGCCAGCCTCAGCTACCTAGTGAGGCATTCCGCAACTTAGTGAGACTCGGTTTTAAAATAAAGAATAAAAAATAGGGCTGGAGGTATAGCTCGGAGGTAGAATGCCCCTGAGTTCAATCCCCAGTACTGCCAAAAAAATAATAATAATAATCCAAAGCCATGCACTGTAACTGTGGAATCATGAAATGGTAGAGCCTTAGTGATGATCTAATGATTGAATTTAATCCAACCTCATTGTTCAAATGGGCAACATCCCAGAGGGGACAATGATTGACCTAAAGTCACTTAGGTTACTGACACTGTGTAGCATAGTATGAAAAAAAAAAAAAAAAAAAAAACCTTAAGCTTTAAGGTTAAACTATGAACACTCTGTATTGCCTTAACCTATACTCACCGGTTAACTTTTTACCACAATTGGTTTATCTCAAAGAGATCTGGTTTTCAGTTTGGTCTCTACCATTTCCTCATGATATGTGACTTTGGACTAGTGCCCATTAAATGGAATGGACATAAAACTGATCTTTCATGACTTAATTATATCACTTCCTTGTTTTAAAAACACTTCATGGACTTCCCAGTACATTTGGAATAATATTTCCCATGTAGGCCATTTCCCATGGCCTACAAGACCTGCAAGAAGGTACTCTATAGATCCCCATTCCTCCAGATTTCCACTCTGTCATACTGTATGTAGCTAATAAGTTAGCCCTCTCGTTTGATGTTGACCTTTAGGTAAGTAAAATGGGGCCAATGCTCAGCCTACTTAACCCACCTTTCCCCACCACCACCACTAGGCATGCCATCATGCCACCTACCATACTTCTGTACTTCAGCTTTCCCATAAACCTTTTTGATAGTGGGGGGTGAGATGGAAGTTAAAGATGAATAACAAGTTACCATCACCAGCCACTCAGTTGTTCTGCCCATTCCTCCTTGCTGGCCTCCTTTTGCTTTTTCTGGAGTCTAGCTTCTATCCCTTCTGAATTGCCTACTGAGTAAATACCTTTCTAGTTTTGACCATTGCTACCTGACCCTTCTCTAACTCCACCTAAATTGATTTTTACCCAATCAGTGCTACCTTCCCTGTCATCTTGGTCTGAGTGGAAGCTATTTCCACCCCTCCAGCTCCCTGAGCAAAGAAAAGGAGCTTGCCTGTTCCTTGATCATGGTTCAAAACTGTAGTTCTGTGCTCTTTGCTTTCCTCATCTTAAATCTAGGTGAGAAGGTCTCAGTCCTGGCCACTCATTAAAGCCATCTGGGGCTGAGATTTTCAAAGTGCGGCCCCCACTCCAGCAGCATCAGCATTACCTAAAAAGTGTGTCTAAATCAGTGGTTCTCATCTCTGGCTGCACAACAAGTACTGATCACCTCAAGTACTTAAAAACTACCAATGCCTAGGCCCCCACCTGAGACTACTTTTTTGTGTATGTATGTGATCCTGGGGATTGAACCCAGAGGCATCTGCTTGGCTTCTGGTGAGGGAGGACCTCCTGCTGTTTCAACTCCTGCCAGGAAACAGAAGGGCATGTAGAGAGGTGAGAAAAGAGCTGACCTCCCAGGACAGCTAACCCATTCCCCTGAGAAAGGCATTAATTTGTGCCTTACCTTTTGTCACCCATCCTGTCTCATTCACTTTCTCTACTCTCCTTCCTGAACTTCCAGAATACTGGCTAACTGCCCTCTGAGCCTGCCATATATGGTTCCACAACCCTATTCTTCATCTCCTGTAGTACCAATACTAGGGAGGCAAGAAACTAGTGGTTCTTCACATAGGCTACAACAGCCAGATTACCTGAGTTCAAATCCCAGTTCTGCCACTTCCTCAATGGGCTAAAGCTAATTGACCTCTATGCTTTTGTTTTCACATCTTTTTCCTTCTGATTTATTGAGGTATAATTGACAGGTAAAAATTGTATATATTACCCAGGTTGGTAGCACATGCCTGTAACTCCAGCACCTGGGAGACTGAGACAGGAGGATTGCAGATTTGAGGCCAGGCTCAGCAACTAAGCAAGACCCTCAGCAACTTAGTAAAACTGTTTCAAAATAAATAGGGTGTAGCTCAAAAGTAGAATACCCCTGTATTCAATCCCTAGTACCAAAAAAAAAGTATATATTTAAGGTGTATCCATGTCTTAGTCTGCTTTGCATTGCTATAACAAAATACCAGAGACTGAGTACTTTATACAGAAAAGAGGTTTACTTAGCTCAGTTTTGGACATCCAACAGCATGGTGCCAACATTTGCTCACTCAGCTCTGGTGAGTGTCTTCTGTCTATACCACAGCATGGTATGTGTCATCAGGGCAGGAGCACTGTGAGAAGAGATCACATGGCAGTACAGGAAGCAAGAGAATTCAGGGGCCAGGCTCTCTCAATAACAATCCACCATCACTAGACCTAACCTAAGTCCCTCTAGAACTATATCCCCAATGACAACATCCCTAGTGACTCAATCACCTTCTGCTAGGTTGCACCTTTTCAAGGTTACCACCACACCACCTTAACACTGCCACACTAGAGGCCAAGCTTCCAGCACATGAACTTTTGAGGGACACAACAAAACCATAGCAATCCTTACACCTTTAAAGTATTGATGATACCTTTCCTTATAAGATGGTCATGAGGATGAAGTCAGTTAACATACTTAAAGGCTTGGAATACTACTTGGTGCACAAATCCTAAATAAATAGGACTTAGTAGGCTGGGCATGGTGGCGCATGCTTGTAATCCCAGCATTTGCGAGGCTGAGACTGGAGGATCTGGGTTCGAGGCTAGCCTTAGCTGCTTAGTGAGGCTCTCCACAACTTAGTGAGACCCTGTTTCAAAATAAAGAATAAAAAATAGGGCTGGGGCTGTAGCTCGGAGGTAGAATGCCCCCAGGTTCCATCCCCAGTACCACAAAAAAAAAAATAGGAGCTAATATAATTATCCAAAAGCCCTCCATTGGTCTTGAGGTCCGGAACCTTCTCCTGCTACCCTTCAGCTCTCTGGGTGACTATACCTTTTAGTTGGTAAAAATGGTAAAGTAGTCCTTCAGAAGCAGCCCTCTCCAAGCCCTGTCCTGCACATTAAAATGTCTCCAATTTAACCTTATCCCTCCCTTCTGCTTGTCTCAGAAATAAGTGAACTTTTTCCTTGCCAAGGCCAACTCTTCCACCTATGCTTCTGAGGCCTTCTCCCTCCCTTCCTTGATGGACTTTTCCCTATCAACCATCAATCTCCTCTTACATCTTCAATATCACTTTATAAGAATCCATGGTGTGCCTCCTACATGTCTAGTGCTGTTCAAGAAGTAAAACAAAATCACTGTTGTCGTGATGCTTTCATTGGGAAGGTGTGGCAGGGATGGAGGTAGATACATCATCACAAGTACTGCAGAGGGTGCTACAAGGGACAGGGGAACTTGGTCAGTGAAGGTTGCTTTGAGGAGATGATGTTTGAGCTGACACCTAAATCTCAGGAAGCCAAGATACCATATCATGATTTGAATGGTGGTTGCACAGTATATACCAAAAATAAAAAAAATAAAATAAAAAAGCCAAAATGCAGGATCCAGCAAAGAACATTCCAAGCTAAGGAAAGAGCAAATACAAATGCCATAAGGCGAAGATGGTGTCGGAGTGAAACACCTCTCATCAGGCACTGTGAGCTCGATTCAAATCTGCCATAAAAGCAGCTTCTTGACAGAAGAAAAAAGGCAACAAAAAAGTGAACAAAGCTATGAAAACTGAAGTACAACTGAACAGAACCCAGAAAGCTGACCAGGAAGAGCAAAGGAGCCTGTCCGCGCAGCAGCATTACCACACCACAGAACAGCAGCTGCCATTGAGCCAGCCTCCCGGCATGGAGTTTACTAACACCAAGATATCTAATGACCTGCATTCCCAGGGACCAGACGTGGAGTAAGCGACTCCAGAACTCCACTTCCTAACCAGGTGACGTATCGCCACACCTTCCACAGTGACCGGAATGCATGGTACGACCACATTAAGCCCACTCGGGGCCACCTCAGCTCACCTCTCCCTCCACAGCCAAAGCAGCGATCAAGTGCACTGCAGTGCTTGAATCAAAACTGGGACACAGTCTGCAGAGCCCTATCCTGCCTTCTCAGTGCCATTTGAACCCCATCTCCCCTCTTCCTCTCCATGGCTTCCCCCAATGTTCATTTAAAGGTGGGATCCCAGGTTCTAGTACCAATAGGGCCAGCCCTCATTGGAATGCCTCAGAGTCTGGGCCTGCCTGATTTCCATCCTCTCCCCTCCTACTTGGCAGTAAACCTGCAACCTCTGCCTGGCTTCTGTCAGGCAATGCCATTTACTGTCCGGGTCCAGCCCTCGTGGCAGCAGGGTCAGGGTCCCTCGATTGGTGTGGAATGAGACAAGGTCTTGAGAATACGTTCACACTCAAATGCAGTGAAGAAGCGCATCTGTTTTATTTTTTGTCAGTTGCAGATTTATACTATTTTTTTTTACAATGAGGCATATAGAACAGGAATTTTTACAGACTTGTTTTTCTAAAGGTTAATCACAACCAGTTAAGTTTACAACACGTATATAAAAATTCTTTTCCATTAGTTAAAATCTTTACAATTTTGCTTAGTCTCTCTAAGTAGTGTTCTGTCTTATCTAGGTAGTTAGCAGGTTCCAGGGAGACCAGGTAGTGGGGATACCAGGTAGCAGCAATTTACAAAAACTTGCAAAGCCTGTTTCTAGGCTAAAGCTTGTTGTCTTAAAGTACTGCTAAGAGATCAGTATCTGTCAGGTCACATGTTTCTAAGAAGTTTTTCTTTATAATTAATAAAAAAGCAAAACCCAAAGCACCCATAATTTCCACAATATAATAATGCAAAGTGGGAAATGCCATGCATTCCTTCTTTTGGAATCATCTGCTTTGCAGGACTCCAGCAGACCGAGCCTTGCTCAAGATCCAGCTATTAAGGTGCTGTCGCAATTTACCTTGGCCTGTGCCTGGAGAGCATCCTCAAGAGTCACTTCTCTCCCTGTCCCTGCTTTCCTCCACCCCTGCAGCCACTGCACTGGTGTCAGGAATGGGCCCCCTCCCAAGCCAGGAGGACAACAGCACACTCACCAATGTAGTCAAAGTGCCCAGGGGCCAAGCACCCCAGCAGATGTGCAGAGTACAAGAAAGAGGCTAGAAGGGTCATGATGACATGCTTCTGATGGTACAAGGTGGCTTCAGTTTGCTCACACTCCCTCGGAAACAGGATGAGCAACAGGTATTTAAAGAAACAGTTCCTGAGAGGAGGTCAGGCCTCAGGCAGGTGCTCTTCCTTCCTAGTGCCTGCAGTGGAGACCCATTCATCTCAGCACTGTGCAGGAATTCCTCCCCCACCCCGAACCCCACCCCCGTCTGTGGCCTGGAAGAGGGACCCTTGGGACCCTCAGGATCTGTGAGGCAGAACTCCCACTCTGAGTGGGATCAAGTGAGACTTTAATCCCTTATATGCTTATGAGAGCCTTTGGGTTCTTTAATTACAAAAAGAAAAGAAGGAAAATGAGAGATGAAGAAAATCTTGGAGAAGAAAAATCCTAGTAGTTTTATTGTTGTTTTTTCTGGGGATAAAATGTAACTATAGTAGAAAGTGACCTATCCACACCTGAGCTCACCTCCGCCCACACAACCACTGAATTGATGCTCCTAATTAAGGTTTTAAGGCCTGCAAGGACTTCTGAGTCATTGAAACTTATTAAGTATGGCCATTATACTGCTTAAGTATAGTTTTGAATTATGCATAATGATAGTAGC
>PVLC010001042.1:143620-162125 GCA_004027655.1 Graphiurus murinus
AAAAAAAAAAAAAAAAAAAAAAAAAATTCCGTGAAATAGAAAGAAACAGGACCCCCCCAAAACACTTTCTATGAAGCCAACATCACATTAATACCAAAGCCAAATAAAGACAGCATAAGAAAAGAAAACTATAGGCCTATATCACTGATGAACCTAGATGCAAAACTACTAAACAAAATACTAGAAATGCGCATTCAAAACCATATCAAGAAAATTATACACCATGACCCAGTGGGGTTCATCCCAGGGATGCAAGGCTGGTTCAATTTATGGAACACAATCCATGTAATACACCACATAAACAGAACCAAAGACAAAAATCACATGATCATCTCAATTGATACTGAAAAAGCATTTGACAAGATCCAACACCCATTCATGCTAAAAGCACTTCAGAGAATCTGAATAGAAGGAACCTACCTCAAAATCATAGAGGCAATATGCAATAGGCTTACAGCCAATATTATATTAAAAGGAGAAAAACTGCAAGAGTTCCCACTAAAACAGGAACAAGACAAAGATGTCCATTATCACCTCTTCTGTTCAACATAATACTTGAGACTCTAGCCAGAGCAATAAGGCAAGAGAAGGAAATCAAAGGGTAAAAATAGGGAAAGAAGAACTAAACCTATCCCTTTTTGCAGATGACACGATACTATACTTAGAAGACCCAACAAAGTCAGCCAAAAAACTTATAGAACAGATCAACAAATTCAGCAAAGTGTCTGGATACAAAATCAATCTTAAAAAATCAGAAGCTTTCCTCTACACCAACCATAAAACCACTGAAAAAGAAATCCAGAAAACAATCCCACTCACAATAGCACCCCAAAAAATAAAATACTTAGGGATAAACCTAACCAAAGAGGTAAAAGACCTCTACAAGGAAAATTACAAAAAGCTGAAAAAAAAATTGACGAAGACCTTAGAAGATGAAAAAATCTACCATGCTCTTGGATAGGCAGAATAAATATCATCAAAATGGCCATCCTCCCAAAAGTAATCTACAAATTCAATGCAATACCCATGAAATTACCAAGGTCACTCCTCACAGACAGAAAATCAGTCCTGGAACAACAAAAAAACCAGGATAGCCAAAGTAGTTCTTAGTAATAAGAACCAAGCAGGAGGTATCACAATACCTGACTTCAAACTCTACTACAAAGCCACAGTAATAAAAACAGCATGGTATTGGCACAAAATTAGACACATAGACCAATGGAGCAGAATAGAAGATTCAGAAACAGACCCACGAACTTACAGTCAACTGATTTTTGACAAAGGAGCCAAAAACATACACTGGAAAAAAGATAGCCTCTTTAATAAATGGTGTTGGCAAAACTGGTTAACCATATGCAGGAAAATGGAAATAAACCCCACTTTCTCACCCTGCACAAGAGTCAACTCAAGGTGGATCAAAGACCTGGAAGTCAGCCGGGCGTGGTGGTACATGCTTGTAATCCTAGCATTTGGGAGGCTGAGACCAGAGGATCTGGGTTTGCGGCCAGCCTCAACTACCTAGTGAGGCACTCCGCAACTTAGTGAGACCCTGTTTCAAAATAAAGAATAAAAAATAGGGGTGGGGGTATAGCTTGGAGGTAGAATGCCCCTGGGTTCCATCCCCAGTACCGCAAAAAAAAAAAAAAAAAGACCTGGAGGTCAGGCCAGAGACCTTGCAGCTACTTGTGAAGAGGGCAAAGGCCCAACACTTCAACACATAGGCACAGGTAAAAACTTTCTCAACAAGACCCCAGAAGCACAAGCAACTCAAAGGAAGATCAATACATGGGATTGCATTAAACTGAAGAGGTTCTGCACAGCAAAGGAAACTATCAAGAACCTCAACAGAGAGCCCACAGAGTGGGAGAAATTTTTTCCAGCTACTCTTTGGATAGAGGACTAATATCTAGCATATACAGAGAACTCAAGAAACTCACAACTAAGAAAACAAATAACCCAATCAAAAAATGGACAAAGAGCCCGGAGTGGTGGTGCACTCTTGTAATCCCAGCATTCGGGAGGCTGAGACAGGAGGATCTGGGTTCGAGGCCAGCCTCAGCTACCTAGTGAGGCACTCCACAACTTAGTGAGACCCTGTTTCCAAATAAAGAGTAAAAAATAGGGCTGGGGGTCTAGCTCAGAGGTAGAATGCCCCTGAGTTCAATCCCCAGTACCGCAAAAAAAAAAAAAAGGGCAAAGGATCTAATTAGACACTTCACAAAAGAAGAAATACAAATGGACAATAAATATATGAGGAAATGTTCAACATCATTAGTAATCAGAGAGATGCAAATCAAAACTACCTTGAGGTTTCTCAAAACCCCAATCAGAATGGCAATCATCCAAAACATGAACAACAACAAATTCTGGCAAGGGTGTGGAGAAGTGGGAACCCTAATACATTGCTGGTGGGATTGCAAATTAGTGCAATCACTTTGGAAAACAATATGGAGGATCGTCAGATGAATAGGAATGAACCTACTATAGGATCCAGCAATACCACTTCTGGGTATATACCCAAAAGAATGGAAACCAAACTATCAGATCTATGCATGTTCATAGCTGCACAATTCACAGTTGCCAAACTATGGAACCAGCCAAGATGTCCATCAACAGATGAATGGATTACAAAACTATGGGATATGTACACAATGGAATTTTACTCAGTCATAAAGAAGAACAAACTCATGTTATTTGCAGGGAAATGGATGGAACTGGAAAACATTATGTTAAGTGAGATTAGTCAGTCACAAAAAGTAAAAAAATCATATGTTCTCTCTAATATGTGGAAGCTAGGGTGAAAATGGGACATAAGAGTGACTTCAGATGAAGAAGGAGAAACCTTAGGTGAGCAAAGAATTTGACTTAACAGAAGATGATGGGGGGAGGTGGGACACCCTAATGCGCATGATGTACTTTCACAAACATATCAAAGTCAATCACTAAACTGACCTTGAGAAGGAGGGAGGAGGAGGGAGGAGGAGGGAGTGGGGTGGGAATTGGGGAAGGGTTAAATGAGAAATGTGTGCATGTATGCCTTTATCACCTTGTACCTAACAAAGATGTATGATTACAATGCACCAATTAAAAAAATAAAATTTTAAAAAATGCCCTAAGGCAACAAACAACTTATGTTCCGGGGACAGTCAAACAGAATACAGTGAAGGGGAGGAAGAGCTAGACAAGAGGTGGGAAGGGATTGGGATCACAGAGGACCTAAGGAGCTGGGGATGGGCAGCATTTTGTTTGAATGAAACAGGAAGCCATGGATGGCTTGTCACAGAGGAATGTGACCTGACAGTTCTCTTTCCCTATACCCTCCTCCTAAATTTAATGAAAGCAAAAATAACTAATAATTCTACCTATCACTTATCTCAAGCACTATCCTAATACGTTTACTATCACCTTTAGTTTATTTTGGTACTGGAGTTTGAACTCAGGGGCATTCTACCTCTGAGCTATTCCCCCAGCTCTATTTTTTTTCCAAACAGGGTCTCACTAGGTTAATGTGAGCTTCACTACTTTCTGAGGCTGTCCTCGAACCTGGGATCCTCCTGTCTCAGCATCCCAAGTACTGGGAACAAAAGCATGTGCCACGGCTTATAAAGTGCTACTTTATCCCCAATTTTACAGGAGAGGAAACTGAAGTTCATAGATCTATATAACTTGATTCTTAGCTAATAACTGACTAGAATATGACTCCAGAGCCCAAACTCTGCTCCTAAACAGAGCTGTCATCTCCCCAGCTAGAATAAGGCTGAAAGTGGGTGTGTTTTCTTTCTGTTACTATAACAAAATACCTGAGATGATTAACTTATAAGAGAAAATGATTTACTTAGTTCATGGTTTTAGAGGTTCAGTCTATGATCAATCATCCCCATTGTTTTGGTCTTCTGGTGGGGGTGCTGGATGGCAATTTTGGGTAATGTGTGGTGGAACAAAAACACTGAACCAGAGAGCAAAAATAGAGGAAGAGATCAGGGTTCTACAGTCCACTTCACGGGCATGTCCCAGTCATTTAGGGAGCTCTACTAGGCCCCTCCTACTCAAGGTTCCACTGACCTCTCAGTTAACACCACCCTGATGACCAAGCCCCTTAACACATGGACCTTTGGGGGACATTTTTTTCTTATAATAAGCCTTCTTCTTTTTTTATTATTATTTTTCAGCACGGATTTTTATACATTTCTTGAGTACAACAGGGTTACATAGACATTTATGACATATCAATCATTGTCAGAACACAAATAGCACCACTTCTTCGTTTTACATGTATAGCTCACATTCTTAACATAGCCTGGTCAAGCAAATTTTCTAGAGTCATAAAACCATAATCCTTTAGGGTCATATACTTACTTTCATCTACACATCTTAGGAGCAATCTCCAGACTTTGAAACGCCAATGTAGCCATAGCAGAAGAGTCAGTATAATTACTCATATATGCAGATAGCAACTGCCTGGGGGGAGAGGGCCCAGATGGGATCCCACAACTCCTTTGGGGGACATTTGATATCCTAACCATAGCAGCAGAGATGCTTCCTAAAGTCTCTATCCCTTCTAGCTACATCCCAGGAAACCCAGATAAGCTGTTGGCAGTTCAAATTCAACCTGCCTTAGACCCTGACCAGCTTCATTAAATACCTAACTGCAGGCCACTATGCAAAGTTCTAAAGGAAACCAAAATGGGTAAGATTACATAAGACAAGTATATAGTCTTATTTTAAAGAAAGGTAGGAATAAAAGGTGTTGAGGGAGGAAGGGTGGGAAAAGAGAGAGGACAGGGAGGGAGGGAAGAAAGGAAGGAAAGACAGAAAAGAGGGAAGAAGAGAGGGCAACAAAAGGTATGATGAGATGTCCAAGGAAAAGGGGCCATGATCAGGACATTCATGGTCTCCTCCATCTGAACCCTCCTTTCCCCTATACACTTCCCACACCCCACAGAATTCAAAGCCACATTACCTTGGGCCTGAGCTAACAGGCCTGAGGTAATTTTTTTCTTTTTAAAATTGGTTCATTGTAATCATACATCTTGATGAAGTTCAGGGTGATAGAGGTATACCTGCACACAGTACTTGTTGCACCCTCCCCTAGTTCCCGCTCCACTTCCTCTCCCTCCCCACCTTCCCATGCTCAGCACAGTGATTGGCTTTGATAAGTTTGTGTATGTCCATCATGCCCATTGAGGTGTTTCCTTCTTCAAGTCTTCCTCCCCTTTCCCATCTCCCTCAGTTAGGTCCTTTCCTTCACTCCACTAAGGTTTCTCCTCCTTTGTCTGGAGTCCTTTCTGTACCCCAATTTCTCCCTAGCTTCTGCATATGAGGGAGAACATCCAACTTTTAATTTTTTGTTACTGACTAATCTCACTTAGCACAATATTCTCCAGTTCTATCCATTTCCCTGAAAATGATGCAATTTTGTTCATTATGGCTGAGTAGAATTCCATTGTGTATATATACCATAATTTTGTAGTCCATTCATCTTGACTGGTTCCATAGTTTAGCAATTATGAATTGTAAAGCTATAAACATGGATATGTGCCACAGCTCCTTAACAGTTGGATCATGAGCAAGGCTCAGTTCTGTGGAGTCCTACAAAGCAGGCGCTTCCAAGAAGGGATATGTGGCATATCCTGCTTTACATTATGGTATATTCTGGGAACATTGGGTACTTCGGGTCTTGTTTTTACACCTATTATTAAAGAAAGTTTCTAGCTGGGTGTGGTGGCGCACGCTTGTAATCCCAGCATTCGGGAGGCTGAGACTGGAGGATCTGGGTTCGAGGCCAGCCTCAGCTACCTAGTGAGGCACTCCACAACTTAGTGAGACTCGGTTTCAAAATAAAGAATAAAAAATAGGGCTGGGGGTATAGCTCGGAGGTAGAATGCCCCTGAGTTCAATCCCCAATACCGAAAAAATAAAAATAAAAAACCAAATAAAGAAAGTTTCTTAAAAAACAGGTGGTGGCCAATCAGATAACAACCTCTTGACATTAGCTGAAAAAAATAGTGCCTTCAGACAAACAACATAAGACTTTTCTGATCACTTACAAACATTAGTCAGAAAACAGGCTCTGCAAGGTAATTCGGATATAGTTACTAATCAACCTTATGTTCTCCCTCAGCACACAGATATAGAAAACAAAATAGCTAAGCCAAAGAGATTTAGGTCTACGATCATATCTTTGGGTAAAGAAGGCTATAAGAATATAGGTATCTGGTACCCCTTTATAGGATCAAAGCACAGGCAGTCTTTACCAACTCTCACAGTGTCTCCCTGGAGCTTCACAGGACACATTAGTAAAGATAGACAGACTATAGTTGACAGAAACAACAGATGGTTTAGAAAAAACTCCCTAGCTTAGACCAATGGATACAGGCCTATTCCTCATTAATTTCTAACACTGCTTTGTACCTGAGTCAAAATAAAATCGCTATATACTGATGTATAACCTTTAAAAAAAAAAAACAAGTTTGCTATCGTCAAACTGTCTGACGATAAACTTTCCTGTTCTATGTGCTTCACTGCCGAATGAAAAGTATAAAAACAGCTGCTTGTAGCCGGCATGGTGGTGCATGCTTGTAATCCCAGCATTTGGGAGGCTGAGACCAGAGGATCCGGATTTTCAGCCAACCTCAGCTGCTTAGTGAAGCCCTCCGCAACTTAGTGAGACCCTGTTTCAAAATAAAGGATAAAAAATAGGGCTGGTGCTGTAGCTCGGAGGTAGAATGCCCCCAGGTTTCATCCCAAGTACCGCCAAAAAAACCCCAAAAAACTGCTGCTTGTGAACAATAAAGTAGATAATGCTTCATCACTACATTTGGTGTGCGTATTCTCACAACCTCGTCTCATTCCCCACCTGTCAATGGACCCCCAACTCCTGCTAGGGCTGGACCCCAGCAGATATGCATGCATTACTGTGGTAGTCTAGTTTCAATACTTTGGGGTAGATACCCAGGAGTGGTATAGCTGGGTCACATGGTAGGTTCACTCCCATTCTTCTGAGGACCCTCCACACTCTTTTCCAAAGTGGTTGCACTAATTTTCAATCCCAAGAACAATGTATCAGAGTTCCTACTTCTCCACATCTGGACTGAGGTAATTTAACCCCTTTCTAACCATTTTTCAGCTGCCAGTTTCTCTCCCTTTCAGTCTATCCTACATATCACTACACTTTGATGTCACTCCCCTATTCACAACCCTTCTGGGCCCCCACCCTTACTTACCACAGAAGTTCCAATTCCTCAGCCTGGTATTCAAAGCTTTCCTCAGTCATCCACCCACTTTTGTGGCTGAGTCTCCCATTCCCAACATTCTCATGCCCACCCCTTCCCTATACACACACTCTGCTCTCTAGCCCATCCCTCTCTACCTGTGCAAACCGTATCAATCCCAAGTGTCACCTCCTCCAGAATGCCTTTCTCCATAGCTCCTGTGTCCCCTGAATTCCTAGAACTGTCCCTTTGTACCACAATTTTAACACTCCAAAGTATTGTCACCTTGTTGGAGCTGGAAACTTCAAGAGAGTGGGAAGCAAGCTGAGCATACTTGAGATTTCCCCAGGATGCCTTGCAGAAAGTAAGTGTTCAGTGATGTTTGGTTAACAAATAAAGGTTGTCTCTCAAACACTTAAGACATAAGTGTATGCAATAGGTGTGACTAAAATTTGTATACACTTAACTATTCATTCTGAGCTCTGTTAATGTCAAAGGAGAGGAGTGTGTATGTGGGAGGGAGGACTTAGTGAATTAAATTAATGTAGTCCAAGAAGATAATTTCTGGCAGCCATACAATACAGCACTGTTATTTTCTATTGTGTTTTAGGTGAAAAATTAATCAGCCTTGTTGAATTTGTTTTTTTTAAGTAATTCTCAAAATTCCTCAAAAATTAAAAAAAAGACATACTATATGATTTAACAATCATTCTTCTGGGTATATATATATATCCAAAAAATTGAGAGCAAAGTCTTGAAGGTGTGTTTGTACACTTGTTCATAGCAGTATTATTCACAATAGCCAAAAGTGGCAAAGCAATATTATTCAGTCTTAAAAAGGAAGGATTTTTGGCACATGCTACTACATGGATGAACCTTGAGGACACTAATGCTAAGTGAAATAAGCCAGTCATACAAAAACAAATTATGTATGATTCCACTAATGTGAGGTACCTAGAATAGTGAAATTGATAGTAGAATGGGGGTCACTAGGAGTTGGGAGCAACTGAGTTAGGCAGTTGTTTAGTGGACATGAAGTTTCAGTGTTGAAAGATGAAAAATTTGTGGAGATTTGTTGCACAACAATGTGAAGATACCTAACACGAACTCTAAACTTTAAAATAGCTAAGGTGGTACCTTTATGTTATGTGTTTTTCACCACAATTAATTTTTTAGAAATTGTAAGATGATTCTCAGAAGGCAATGCTGATCACATCATCCTTCTGTTTAAAACCATCCAGTGACTTCCTAGAGACTTCCTTATAGAGATTCACAAGGCGCAGCTGGTCAGATTGTCTTAGACTAGGCCTCCTCTCACACCCTGCAACCCGCCAAGCTCTCGGCTTCAGATGGCTAGATTTGTGTCCTTGACTGTTCTCTGTTCCTTGAACCACAGATCCAGCTTCCACCCAAGGCCTCAGTCTCAGCAGAAATGTCAGTTTCTCTGAGGAGTTTTCCCTGGCCATGCCCAGCCGGGACTAGATCAAGTCCTTGTGACAGGCTCTATTCACACCCTTTCCTCTTCTTCAGCGACTAATTATCCATTCAGTCTTTGATCAAAGTCACTCTCCCACCAGGTCAGAAACTCTGTGGAGGCAGAGACGTCTTTCCTTTTTCCTTACTATCATATCTCCAATACCTAGCCCAATGCCTGGCACCCAATAATCATCATCAATTACTTCACAGTTGGTAAAGTCCAGGGAAAATAAGCATGGCTGGGGCTTGGAGAAGAGCAAATGAGTGTCACCTTCTAGAAGCAATGTGGCAATATGCATTAAGAGCCTGGAAACATTGACAATAGTAATTCTGCCTCGAGGACCTCGAGGAAATGATCTTAGAGGAACTCAAAGGCCTAAGTCTGTGGCTGTTTATCCCAGCAGTATTCATTAAAGCCCCAAACTGGAAACAATTTACATAGCCCACATAACCATAAGG
Organism: Graphiurus murinus; assembly: GCA_004027655.1. Taxonomy (NCBI): domain Eukaryota; kingdom Metazoa; phylum Chordata; class Mammalia; order Rodentia; family Gliridae; genus Graphiurus; species Graphiurus murinus. Next base: position 152,767 of record PVLC010001042.1, read on the forward strand.
TTAGTAAACACATTGCAGATTTTTTATGGATAGAATATTATGGAGCCAGCCAGGCATGGTGGTGCACACTTGTAACCCCAGTACTTGGGAGGCTGAGACAGGAAGATCCAGGTTCCCGGCCAGTCTCAGCTACTTAGTGAGGCCCTCTGCAACTTAGTGATACCCTGTTTCAAATAAAGAATAAAATAGGACTGGGGTTGTAGCTCGGAGGTAGAATGCCCGAGTTCAATCCCCAGCACTGAAAAAAAAAAAAAAGAATATTATGGAGCCTTTATGAATAATGTGTTTTGTTCTCATTGTTGTTCAAGATGTTGGGGACCAAACCTAGGGCATCATGCATGCTAGGCAAGCTCTGTACCACTAAATTATGTCCCCAGCCCCAAATAATGTTTCTGAGGAATGATGACATGGAAAAAATGTTAAGATGTAACATTAAGTGGATAGCAGTCACCCTTAGATGGTGGTACTGTGGGCCAGGGTGGCTCCAGAATGCCCCGATAGGAAAGTTGTTTTCTGTTTTTGTTTTTCGGTACTAGAGATTGAACTCAGGGGCATTCTACCTCCGAGTTATATCCCCAGCCCTACTTTTTAGTCTTTATTTTGAAACAGGGTCTCACTAAGTTGCGGAGGGCCTCGCTAGCTGAGGCTGACTGAGAACCCGGATCCTCCAGTCTCAGCCTCCCAAATGCTGGGATTACAAGCATGTGCCACCATGCCCGGCTCTGATAAGAAAGTTTTAAGCTATTCAAAGGTAGGCTGGGAATTTGTCTTGAAGCTGCAAACTGCCTTTGTAAAGCAAGCAAAGTTCTACCTTAAATTGCATGTGTATTCAGAGTGACTTTGGGAGCACTTAGGGAGATCATAGTAAAGCACCCCAAGCCACTCATTGGTGCCAACTTTAAAAAATTGGTTTTTATTTTATATTTGTCTCGTTTTCTAAATATTTAACAATGTACATATGTTACTTTTCATAATCAGAAAAAAATTAAAGAAAACATTATTTCATGAAAGAAAGAAATGTTTGTGTGTTGGAATGAATGGACCGAGTGTTCTGTTAAGGCACGGAGGTGGCTGAAAGGGACTTTGCCAGCCTGGGGATGCTCACTATCTGCCACTCCCTCCCATGAAAGCCCTGTCCTCTCCCTTGCATCTATGGGCATCTCTCCTCCAGCTTTTACATGACAGACCAGCGAAAGTCCCATATTTTGTTTGTTTTCTTGTTTACTTGTGGGTTGTTGTTGTTTCTCAGTACTGGGGATTGAACCCAGGAGTGTTCTATCACTGAGCTATATCCCTAGCCTTTTTATTTTTTATTTTGAGGCACAGTCTCACTAAGTTGCCTAGGCTGACCTCAAACTTGCAATCCTGTTTACAGCCTCCTGAGTAGCTGGGATTATAGGTGATGCCACTATGCCTGGCAAAGGTTCTTTCTTGATTATGTCCCTCAGAGGGAGCTCCCTGGAACATGGATCTCCAAGGCAGATATCCCTACCAAGGGCACTTTGGCAACAATAGGCCACCCCTCTACCTCTAACAGTGCCCATGGCTTTGAAGAGCAAGGCTCATCTACTGATTATAGCTGTGGCCAGCAGATAGCAGAGAAGAATGATTGTTCTCAGCTGTAAAACTGCCATTTAAAGTGCAGTTACTTTTCTTCGTTTGCGATCATTTATTTCTATTTTGGGGAATACTATCTACTATTTGCCTTATAGTCTCATACGTATGATCCCAGAAAAAGTCAACAAAAACAGACATTTTTTCAGAACTAGTTTGCAACTATCTAAAGGCTATGGCAGTTTCGGCCCTCTTTTCAGGCATAATTAAATCATATTTTCCTCTCTCTCAATGGTCCCTGAATATTTCAGGTTGCTTAGGAAGTGTCAATACAGGTTGGGAGGTAACGTCACTGCTAAAAGCTGATGACTCAGATCTCTGCAGAGGAGTCGGCTGGGAAAGAAGGATGGAAATGAGAGGGATGGCTGCAGGAGAAAGGAGGGGGGCACAAATGTGATCTGAGAAAAAAACATAATTAACCCTGGCAGGATGATTGGAGAAGGAAGAGGGAAGAAAGGGAATGAGGCTTGTTGTGGGTTGAATTGCATCCCCCTCCTCAAATTCATATGTTGAAGTGTAACCTCCAGTACCTAAGGATGTGACCTAATTTGAAAATTGGGTCTGTGCAGATGCAATTAGGTAAACTGAGGTCTTGTTGGAGGAGTATGGGTTAGACTCCATTATCACTGGTATCCTTGTACAAAGGGGGAAATGTAGACACAGACACACACACACACACACACACACACACACACACAGAGTTCCATGTAACAACACCGCAGAGATCAGGGTGATGCATCTGTAAGACAAGGAATGCCAAGCAAGCTGCCAGGAGCTAGGTGAAAGAACTGGAACAGATTCTCCCTCACCATATCCAGCCTGACAGCAGCATTCCATGCATCTCCTGGGACACTCCCTTCACCAGGCCATCAAAGCCCCACACTTCCTGATTCTCTCCTACATCTCAGTTTGTTGCAGGCTTCTTTGCCTTCTTGGCCCCCTACTAACTGATGTCCTGTGCTGGAGCCGGGGCTCAGGTTACTTCTCTTCTTACTCTACATTCCCTCCTCACTGACCGTACTAACTCTTCTGTCTGCAGTGACCAGTCATGTGCCAGTGAATCTCCAAACTATCTGTAGAAGTGACCATACCCACCACCTTCCACCCCAGATTAATTACACTGGTATCACAGCCCATTTGGTTCACATTATAAAGTTTGTTACTTGAGGCAAAAATTGAATATGCCCTCAAATCCCTTAAATACCCCCAAAGTGAAATAATGCTCCCAAGAGGAATGTCTCAAATCTCCCCTCCTCGCTCTCCCCCTCTCCCTCTCCCTCTCCCTCTCCCTCTCCCTCTCCCTCTCCCTCTTCCTTTCCCTCTCTCCCTCTCCCTCTTCCTTTCCCTCTCTCCCTCTCCCTCTTCCTTTCCCTCTCTCCCTCTCTCCCTCTCTCTCAGCCCAGGGAGTGATCATACCACAAAAGGCATGTTAGACCTGATTCCCACCAAAGGAACAGCACCTACCTCTTCCATCTCACACTCATTCCAGAGCACATGTGCACTTGACCAAAGGGCAGGTGGAATTGCAGGAATACTTCCATTATTATTTTCTCTTCCTTCAAAAACATGAGTAAAGTTGAATTTAGATAAGTTGAAGACCTGCTAAAGACCTCCACTTGGCTGTCCATAATTGCCACAGCTTTTTTTTTTTTTTTTTTTTTTTCGGTACTGGGGATTGAACTCAGGGGCGTTCTACCTCCAAGCTACACTCCCAGCCCTATTTTTTATTCTTTATTTTGAAACCGGGTCTCACTAAGTTGTGGAGTGCCTCACTAGGTAGCTGAGGCTGGCCTCGAACCCGGATCCTCCGGTCTCAGCCTCCCGAATGCTGGGATTACAAGCGTGCGCCACCACGCCCGGCTACATGCCACAGCTCTTGATGTTATGCTTGAGGTCACTCAGTGAGCTCACAGAAACAGTTTGGTAAAGGTAGAGGAATACATGGCTAGTCGGGCGTGGTGGTGCAAGCTTGTAATCCCAGCATTTGGGAGGCTGAGACCGGAGGATCCAGGTTCGCAGCCAGCCTCAGCTACCTAGTTAGGCACTCCGCGCAACTTAATGAGACCCGGTTTCAAAATAAAGAATAAAAAATAGGGCTGGGGGTGTAGCTCAAAGGTAGAATGCCCCTGAGTTCAATCCCCAATACCGCAAAAAAAAAAAAAAAAAAAAAAAAAAAAAAGGAATACACGGCTGTGCAGCAGCCCTAGTTGAGATTTGAACTTAATTCAGGGACATCCTAGAACACTGAATGCCAGGATGGCCTGCTCCATGAGAATGGGCATAGAACATACTATTAAGGGATCTAAGCCAGAAGCCCTTCCCACCTACCTAACCACGAAAACCATTTAAGGCTGCCCACAAGGACTCTCTATGACACTAATTTTGATATGACACTCCCCTTTGTGACTAATGTGTAGTTCACCTCTGGACAAGTCCTATAGAAGAATTATGTCTCAATTTCTCTCGGGGCTTTGCAAATGATGGCCTGTGAGCCAACTCCAACCCACATATGTCTTTGTAAATAAAGTTTTATTGGAAAACAGCCATGCTAACTTTGTATTATCTATGGCTGCTTTTGTACTACATCAGGAGAATTGGTTGGTTGCCACAGAGACCATATAGCTGGCAAAGTCTAAACTATTTACTATCTGTCCTGATACAGAAAGTTTGCCAATCATTGCTGTAGTCCCTGGTGGTCTGAGTCCCCATCCCTGTAGGTCAGAGCACCTGCAAGCCTGGAAGTTGGCCTTGATAGTAAGTTCATACACTATAGCATTTAACTCACAGAATTCACATATAAGTGTTCACAGCCAAAAATAAATGAGATTAAAACAATGACTTATTGCAGCAAATTCATCCCCCACCACTCAGTGAGCTTATACCTAAAGTGAGCATGAGATTAATGGGAATTTTAAATCCATGCTTCCCTTAATTTGGCTCAATCCCTATGTGCTTCTTCCTGTACAAGCATCTCACCATGCTGAATAAATGCTAATGTTTACTATTCAATAGATGATGTTGGGACACCTGGGCAACCATCTGGAAGAAAATACAGTAGAATCCATACAACACACCTAAATCAAGATAAATTTCCACCATCAGGGATGGAGAATCTTCCCCTGCCTGAGGGGAGCATTGGCCAAATGGTCAGGTTTGAGACATGGAAAATAGCTGATGTCTTCTGGAACACAGTGATGGCAGGGAACAACAAAAAAGCACTTGACCTGTTTTAACTCATTTTGCTTGTATGACCACCTTGTGAAGTATTATTATCCCCACTGTATAGAAATGGCACATGTCCTGGGCCCAGTAAATAGGGGACAGGGACCCTAAGGGATATGGCCAAAACTTGATAGAAAGTAGGGGGCATGGTATTTCTCTCGGCCATCTGGCCTTGGAGACCAAAGGAAGACACCAGCAGAGGGTCTGTGATAGCCTCATTCTCTGCAATACAGCCTGGGTATCCCCTGCCCCCTGGAGTCTGAGGGCAAAAAAAAGGAGCTGAGTTTCCTGAGCCAGGCTCATTTAGAAGTCTTGCTCAGCCATTCCAGAGAAACCTTGAGTGCCAGCCCACAAAGTCATCTGAGTCTTGGTTGTCTCTCAATTCCCACTCCATAGAGCATAGACCAGATCTTCTTACCACATGCTTCCAGGCCCCAGCGTGGAGGGGGTAGAGGGTGGAGCACTTGGCAGGTTGTTTTTGTTGTTGTTGTTTTGTTTTGTTTTTGTGATACTGGAGATTGAGCCCCTGGGCATTCTACCTCCAAACTATACCCCAGCCCTTTTTTATTCTTCTTTCTTTCTTTCTTTTGAAACAGGAAAATAACTGAAACAGGAAAATTGCTGAGAGTCTTGCTACATTGCTGAGGCTGTCCTTGAACCTGCAATCCTCCTGTCTCAGTCTCCCAAGTACTGGGATTACAAGTGTGTGCCATCATGTCCAGCTTATTTTTTATTTTAAAGCAGGGCCTCACTAGGTTGCTAAGAGTCTTGCTAAATTACTGAGGCTAGTCTGTAATGTTCGATCCTCCTGGCTCAGCTTCCCAAGTACTGGGATTACAAATGTGTACCACCACGCCCAGCTAGCGGATTGTTTTTGACTGGCTGTGACCCCAGAGAGGGAGATGGCATGCTGGAGACTTAGACAGCCACCTTCTGTGTGGCAAGCCCACCTGACCTGGTGATATGCTCACTGTAGGGAACCCAAATATGAGATTCCTCTCCCACCCCAGCCCGTTTTCTGGGTAGAGGTGTTCACAAGTGAGTATGGGTAGGTCCTCAAACACCTTTAGATTTCTTTGTAGGCTGGTATCTATGAAATCTAGAAGAGATTTCTTTTGGTTTTGAGGGGGAGGTACATTGTAATTTTATATCATAATAGTGTACAATGTGTCAGAAAAATACATGCACACAGCTCTTGGTTCCCTCTCCAAGGTAGAGATTTCTAAGACTGTGCCTAATTTAGCTTATAGCATCTTCCTGAGTCCTGCCAAGAATGGAGAACTTGGGGCCTTATTGTTTCATTCTTTGGATGTCATCTTAGGCCACCTCTTTACCAGAAGGTCCACCGAACAAATATGTGGCCCATCTTCTTAAAAGCTGAGAAGTGCCAATAGCACTCCTGGTGGATGGTCAATAGATGAGCAGAAGCCCTGATTCTTAAATGTAAAGCTTTCCCAGTGGTCTACAAACCAGTCTCGTCACCTTGGCTTGCAGTATGCTATGTGACCACTGAGAGGCACTGTTGGGTCGCAAAGAAGCTAAAGAGGTCAGACTATCATTTCAGTCCCAGCCTTCTGAAGATGAACCCCTGAGGAAATTGATAGGGGTCTAGGGCTCTTTGGGATTTCTATCCCGGCAGAAAGAATCTGTCCTGGTCAGCAGATCTGTCTTAGTCATCCGGGCTGGACGCCTCACGCTCACTATTGCCAGTGTGGTGTAGAGACGCAAGGAACAGAGTCCTAGAGGGCCCCAGCTTCATCCTAGGGACTAGACCCTGGCAGATGACCTAGGCTGAGCAAGGGAGGACCATAGTGCAGAACAAAGCAGGAGTGGGAGCCGAGCAGGGAAGGACAGGGCTCTGGAGGATGTCTCAGATCCCGGCTTCAGGAGTTTTCTGGGATATTTTAGAAAGGACCTTTGACCTCAGGGAGTGTGGTGGGTGGAATGGAGATGGGGGTAGAGGACCCAACACAGAACAAACAGCCCAAACAGGAGATTGGGTGTCATGTGTGACACTTCCTGTTTTTTATGTTCCCACATCTGTGTCATCCCAAATTCTTTCTATCTCCAGAATATCCCTTGAATCTTACTACTTCCATCTACTATTTTATTACTTCACTACCACTATCCTAGTCCAAGCTGCTGTCACCTCTCATTGATGACTCTAAGATAAGGATGCCAAACAAAATACAGGGTGCCCTGTTAAATTTGAATCTCAGACAAATAATTTTTAGGATAGCCTGTACAATCTCTGGAGTGTAGTTATACTAAAAAATTATTCACCACTTATCTGAAGTTCAAATTTAACTTGGCAATCTGGGTTTCATTTTGTTTCTTTTGTTTTGTTTTTGAACCTAGCAACCCAACCAAGAACCTCCCCAGCCCTGTATCTTGCAGCCAGAACTAACTTACAGAAATGAATATCAAATCAAGTCACTGCCGGGCTCAAAGCCCACTGATGATTCCCGAACACCCAGGGATCAGGTCCAAGCCCCTCTCATGACACACAAGTCCCACAACTTCCTGACTGCCTCCTATCTCTCATCTTTATCTCCCACTGTTTCCCCAAATCCACACTATGCCCCCATCATAGAAAACATCATGCACTCCCTTAAATATGCTCCTGCACCTTCACAAATGCCCACCTCTGTCCACCCATCTGAAGAACTCAGTCATCAACCACCACCTTTTTTTTCAGTACCGAGGAGTGAACCCAGGGGCATTCTACCTCTGAGCTACACCCCCAGTCCTATTTTTATTCTTTATTTTTGAAACAGGGTCTCACTAAGTTGCAGAGACCCTCACTAACCCATTGCTTCCGGCAGCAATCCGGAGTAGCGAGCAGCACCCATCAGGACTGTAAATTAACCAGCCATTCCAGCAGGAAAAGGCTGTGCCAGGACACAGGGACTTGCATGGCAAGGAAATAGATTTGCAGGGGCCTGAGACTCTGCAAATCACCCCTGCAGAGGTGACTACTATGAAATACAGCAGAAATGTGATTTAGTAGATAGCTCCTAGAGGCAGCTGGAGGGAACTGCAGTCAGCAGTTTGAGGAACCCTGGTAGGGTCACTAGGGATCACCGTGGGACATCTTTCCCTGGCGTCTGGGGAAAATAGCTCACCCTACCAAGTTGTAGGTTCCGAAAGCAGTGAACTTGTGCCTGGCCATGTTTGGGTGCTACAAGCACCAGCACAAGCACCAGAGGCCAGCAAGGGCCCCCAGAAGTGCAGCACCCCAGTGGAGCAGGCCAGCTGCTGTCTCAGTTTCCTCATTTTGCAGTCCGCACTGGAAGCTTAAACAGAAAAGACAGACACACACACACATCTTGCAAGGGGAACAAATGTTCAATTTTATTGAGCAACCTTTGTGACATAAATACTGAGGGTCGACCTTGAGTACCCTCATAGACCCCAAAACCCAGATGGCGCATCCTATGTAAATGGTGGAAAACAAAGGCATGGGTGTGGGTCAAAAACCTTGAAGCACTTGACTTTAAGGAAGTTACAAATTTACTATCCTCTGGGTGGGGCAACAGGCACTTACAAACTGGCTGAATTTTAACTGCCCAAAGTAGCTATCTTAGCTCCTCATGTCTTTTTGCTTTTTATATAAATCTTTCTGCTTCCCACACCCCAGTACAGGGGTTGTGTCACTGGGGCTAAGGAACAGAGCCACCCAAGCCCCTGGCCTGGACCTGTGGGATCTCTCCTTGCCAGACCTTGGGCCTAGGGCAGAGAGCGGCAACAGCACCATCTGGACCAGACTGAGCCAAGAGGTCAGGAGCCTTGCAGGCTATCACTTGATCCCAGCACCAAGCTGGGAATTCAATATTCTCGCTGCCAACAGAGTTTGTACCTGACATGCATGTATGCTAGTGACTGAAAGTACTTCACATAACCATAACAAGTAGATCTGGAATGGTGTCCCAGGGGCCATCAAAGCTCAGCAAGCCGGGCCATAAATTTGAAACATAGCAATTGCTGGCTTTGCTGAGCCTAAGCCCACAGGTCACAGAGGCCAGAGGTCAGCACTCTGCAGTATTACGGGCTCACAATCAGCAGAGTAATAGCAGTCTCTAGGGTATATTAAGTCCCAACCAGCAGGCTGTAGGCTCTGAATAGGACATCATAGTCTTGGACCCTGTGGAGTTTGGGCCAGGAGAACACAGTGGCCTGCAGCCAATCAGAGACTCCTATTTGCTTGCACTAAGAACTATAACTAGTTAAAGAGGCTCTGGGGGACAAACTCAAAACTTTGAGTATTTGAGTCAGATTGGTAGAGGTGAAGATATACCCCCAGCATAGACCTTTTTATAAAGGGATGTTATGGGGTACGGTGAACCCCAAATCCGTAGGTCCTTGGCTCGTGGAAAAAAGAATTTTAACACGTGCCAGTCAGGAACAACATAGGCAGGTTTATTTTAAGAACTTAAAGGGAAAACTGGGAGAAAGGAGAAGGGAAGGCAAGGAGCGGGAAGCGGGAAGGGGGTAAGGCATGTAGGAGAAGGGCACGCTGCGCT